>OZ024826.1:37728344-37736869 GCA_964016985.1 Anodontia alba | reverse complement strand
GCGGGTTTTAACAAAAAAATACGTTCCCGGTAATTCGTTTCGCTGTCAAAGAGCATATTACCACTTCTCATAGTGGTAGAAATCCAGTAAGTACATAACGTTGAAACAACGTCATATTAACAGAGATGAACGTCATTACATTGAATGGTGATTTTATGTTGTTTGTTTACTAGGAACAAAAAATGACGTATAATTACTCTATGTTGAATTATGCTGGACTAAGGAGGCGTTTTCAAAGACGTCCATGTATGATCTTAAATTGTCTACTTAAGCGGAAAACTTGAGTAAAGTAAGTGCTCGTTCACACATTGCAGATGTCCTAGTTTAGCTGGAGCCTTGAGGTCATGTATGGCAAAGGAAATGTGCTGACACACGAAACGATCCGCGGTATCTCCTAAACATCACGAAAACATGCCTACATAATATTGACCCCCTTAAACCCCACTTTAATACAGTAAAACTGGGGTTCACAGGGGTATACATTATTTTTCTTATTTCTGCTCAAATCTAGATTGTGGGTACTCGTTAGAACCGCCTCGCCGAGGCGATTCTAATGAGTACCCATAATCTATGTTTTGAGTAGAGATATGAGTTTTTTATCTGAAAATTTTCAGTTTTTGGAGGTGAAATTTTCTGTATATTTGTATGGGCGTGTTTTCTTTATGAACAACCAGAATTAATTACTGCCTAAGACCGTCGATTCAGCAGAATGCAATGTTTCATTTTATTATTGTTAATGAATTTTAACGAAACACATTGGAAGTAAGTTATTTTAGTTCCTTTTCACATTTTGATTTTGGCAATTTCTCAAGGTCCGGCACCACATGTAAACCTGCAATGCATCACTAATGTAGATGTTTAATTTTCCCTCCGAACGTGGCGATTTGTGATATAAATTTTGTTAGTATTTTTACATTGTGCTTAAAGAAACATCGTTAATAAATCTATTGTAAAAAATAAATAAATTATACTTATTTAATACCAAAGGAATTTTTCTTCCGTCGTTTGTCATGTGCTGTGTTAGAATTCTAACTTTAATAAACGCAGATTCTATGGTTTCATGTTGAAATATTAAAAATACTGAGTGAAGGCACATTTTAAGATAACAGTGTACTAAATCATTTTTTTTTTTTTTTTTTTTTTTTTTTTTTTTTTCGAAAACTACGATTATCTACAGCCAGAACCTGATCATTTTCATGATTAAAATCTACATTTTTATACATTGCGAAACACGGTGCTGGCCAATGAATTGACGGTGCGCATGAGAAAGCTTTACGTCATAATGGGAATCCCTAAAACCTCCTGTCAAACCAGCTCACACAGTCGTAGGCCACTGCTATCACAGAACAGAATACAATCTTTAAGCGTGTCTGTTAAAACGACCAATATTAATATAAAAATCAACAGGTAAACATTTTTTTCTGCCACGCCGGAAGTCATACATCGGTGTTAAAAATCTCAATAGTTTCTGACATTTATTTTCATCCCGTTTAGTGAAAATCTTACTATTTCAATCTAAAAAAATACCCGTTTACTTTTTCTTCAATAAAACCTATACAATAACTTTTGTCGGTGAACTGTCTTCAAATTTGTCGATGAGCTGACTCCAATTTTGTCGTTAACTATCTCCAAACTACGTGTCGGTGAACTGTCTTGTCGGTAAACTGTCTCAGTCATGTATCTGGGAAAGAACAGTCATCCAAAATGTTCACCGATTCCTGTCCAAACAAATGACCATTTTGCTCTAAAAATATAAAATAAAGTCGTTATCGTGAAAAATAGGTGCTCTTCGCGAAAAAGAGTCATTTTTCGCACCATCATTTTAACCAGTTTAAGATAGGTGGACAGTTGTTTTATTTTATTTATTTATTTTTTATTTATTTATTTATTTTATTTGTTTTGTTTTCCAGAAGCTAAAACTTGTTTCTTTCGACGGTGTGCCAACATACAGTATTTAAAGTTAATATATATATATTTATGCATTGATGAATTTAGTGCATGTTATTTTTCATTAAATTGTTTTGGAGGGGTGGAGGGGTTGATATAGTGCCTTTATGTAGTTGACATGAGGCACTCCAAGGGCTTTTGGGGAACAAGGGAATAAGGCCGTTTATTTAAGGGGAACAAAAGTCTAAAACTGAAGGGAACCGGGGAACAAAGGCAATTTTGGGGAACATAGAAAATCAAGATTTTGATTTTGGGGAACAAGGGAAATTGCCGATTTTTTTCAGGGAGCAAAGGAACAGGTACCCCGCCTGGAAGGGCCTCTGATATTATGGATAATATCAATCAGCTTGGTAAAAGATTTTGAGATTCAGTCAAGCAGTATGCCTAATAGCGTAGTAAATTTGATATAAGAAAACTATTAGGTTTAGCTTAAAAAAAAAGGCGGTCATTTAATGAAAAGGCGGTCTCTTAATATAGCTTTGGATTTTTTATGTATGGTAGAGTGTTTATTTATTAGTGCAGAGCGCAGTTTAGTAAGTTTTGAATATGTCCTGAAGTCCATCTCCACCTCCCCCGCTCCCACCCCGCCTCCCCCCAACCCACTCATCGTCTTGATTTAGTTGACTTATGTCTTATATTTTATAACGAAATAAAGCCTAAATTTGCATATTAGGTTATGTTTTCAACCTAATTTGATTGTCTCCCTTGTATGCTATTTATTTCGTTATGCCTTGAAGTTATATTCAAACTTACCAAACTGCGCTCTATTCGATTAGCTCACAAAAGATTTTTTTTTTATATATATATATATATTTGCTGGGATCGTCGGTGTGTGACGTTTCACCCACGCATTTAAGTGTTTGTATCTGTCGGAAAACACCAGCGTCTGACTTTTCATTAATTTGATATTTTCGGTAATGTCTAACTTTGAATGCGCATGTTGAGACACTCAGAGGGGCTAGGACCTGGTTGTTTGGCTGAGAATGCTCGTGTAAGCAACTAGCTAAAAGTTCTGGCGAGATTGCACATTGCGCAATGTGTTAGAAGATCGCTCATGAGTCGCACAAATAAGTGTTTCGAACCACAGTGAAAGTTGAGGGCGAAGACTATAACTGACCGTTCCAAGTCGGTTCTTTTGTTGTGGTTTATTACTGTTCTGTGTTTATGTTGGTGATTTATTTCATTTTCGGGTTTTACTGCAGCAGACTTGGGTCTAACTAAAGGCTCCCATATCGGAAAACTATGGCAGAAATAAAAATAAAACCGTGATATGCATTTCAATGTTAAGAGTCTTAAGAATAAGCATACAAAAATGATCGAATATGTATATTGTATTTGCTTTTTTATAATGAATCTCACTCTCACTCTCTCTCTCTCTCTCTCTCTCTTGCTTGTTGTCATGTATGTATATGTTACATGCTATCCTTAATCAGTCATAGCTACTACATTAACGCATAAAACCATATGCCCTGGCATAGTTTTCTATTGGAATAGTGACACGAGATAAAGATACTTTTTGTCCTCTGTGAGAACGCTCTCAAATACGCATGCCTATTCATCTAGCGGAGGCGAGCCCCCCCCCCCCCCCCCCCCCCACCCCCCCCCCCCCCCCCCGTAGCACAGTTGATAGGATAGTTGACTCTTAATCCATTATGTCTCTCACCGTTGTGATTCGAGCCTCGCTCGGGTGACATGTAGGAAACCCGTTCTGCTTACGGAAGGTCAGGTGCTTTTTTTCCCCGGGTTCTCTGGATTACGCTCACTTTTGATGAACTCCGGTTTACGCTCACTTTTGATGAACGATCGGCTCGATATAAGTGAAATATTCTTGAAAGGACCGTAAAACCCCGATCAAAAAAATCGTCTAGTGGAGCTAGATGTCTGATTACCTTCGTTGTCTGGTCAATTTGCTTCATGTCTGCGAGCAGGCAGTTGCTCCTTGGGCCTTTGCTGGTCGCATATACCATAAGTACCATTATCTCGTGCACCGCTCCATTTTAATCATTGTTTTAAATAACTTGTTGTATGTATTTGTATGTATGTAGTTTTGTTGAGGGCCCCAAGGAAGATTGGGAAAACCAATTGGGCTACCCTCGTAAAATAAAGAATTTACTTACTTACATACTTACTATAAACAAAGTTCGTGTTTAAGACTCACGCCTCGGAGTTGGGGGTAGAGGGAGCGGGGTGGAAGGTATCTACTGGTGATTTTGGTATACATTTTGTATGCTACAATCCATTCATATACTTGAACTTTGAAAAAAAAAGGACCCATTCATACACTTAAAAAGTTCAAACATATTCATATCTGACGCATGCTAAAATAAGCTTGTAGATTAGATCGGGTAACTCATTTAAGTTCTGGCATATTTTTTAAAATAATAATGCATAAAATAAATCTCGTGGAGATCCCAAAATGACTATAATTCGCATAGTGCTTGATCAAGAAATTTCAAAAAACTTAATAAAAGCATACATTAAAGAATCACATTGTTTTTCTTTTTTACCTGTTACATGAAAATTAATTCAACTTCATTATACCCTTGTCCCATATCTCTAAGTAAACATGAACAAAATTTGCGCCAGTACTTAAACGTTTACGTCTAAATATTTTGTCTTGTTATATATAATGTAGCAGAAATCTTTCTCCTTCCATTATATTGATCAGTACACACTGGCCATGCACTCTGAATGTTAAAGATTCTTCAAAGATAAAACAGTACAATAGAATCCTACAAACCCCCATCTGACATATAAACTATATTATTATATAAGCCCTTGTGATATTTAGCTTTAATTTAGACCCGCAATTATTAAACACAATTGAAATTTTAATATATTAAAGTAGTTTCAAGGAGTTTAGCAGAGAATTATTCAAACAAATGAAATCTGTATTGTGAAAGAAGGAAAGAAAGAAAGAAACCCTAATTGAATTAAATAAAAAATTAATTAACGCGTCTTCAATGATTTCCATCAGTCTTAAAATTACCGCAGGATTCTCAGATTATTAACCATGTGTGAAAGGTGTTTGCAAGGACGTAATTGATGATCAGATAGAGATAATAGATAGATATTCTTTATTTCCCCCCAAGTAGGAGTGTATGGCATACAATAATTAAGTATATAATAGACAATCTATATAACTACATATACATACACACATACATTTACATATATGCACATGCACAAACATATACTTATACCTTTATATATGTATGCACAATGCATATATATACAACAAAGATATTTACAGTATGGTCTAAATTTGAAGATGTTATATGTTCAAAATAAGTTCAAAATATGCGCACCTATACGGATACACATATATGCACATATACAATTAAAATGCATGTGTACATATACACACACGCAGGTGTACATATACATAGAACACTTCGGAATATTCTTTCCTTGTGAAAAGGAAATACCAATAAATGTACATATGTGTGTATTTTCCCGTCTTCCTTTCCTTTCCGAAACGAAATGCAAGGAGATGGTGAAGGAACGGGAAACTACACGCTAACTACACGCTTTATCGGACGCCAATTGCCCAGTGCACATCGGCTGTAATATCCCTACAATATACGTGTGTCTTAGACCCGATCATGTGATATCCCATAACATTCTATATACTTGACATCCCATAACATTCTATATACTTGTATATCTGCACAAGCCATGTACAGATATACATGTATATAGAAGCAATACACATGTAGCAATAAATAGATGCTTAAGAGTATTCAGTTCAGCATTCGGTATCTGCTCCACATTTTGTGGAGGTTGAAAATACAACAAAATATGAATTGTTCATGCTTGTCTTGCAAGACTTCGATAAGAACATCATTTTCCATGCCGAGTAGAATATTTGATGCCAGACTTTTTTCTTGATTGCTTAGAAACTCATAAGCTGCGAAATTAATATCCAAGATATTTTGCCACAGTTTGGATCTTTCTAGGTTCAAAAACCGACAGTCATGTATACAATGATCTACTATATTATTATAATTTATATCGCAGTGCCTGCAGATGTTACTTCCGTAATGAAATTCAGCTAAATTGGAAATCATTTGTATTACTGAAGTACAGGGAGAAAGCAGTTTGCGATTTGCTTTAGAGGACTTCCATATCCAGTGAGGGCCATACTCCGGCTGTAGGCTTCTAAATCGACTAAAGTCTGTAAACAATGTTCTGTTATTCCAAGCTAAAACTACATTCTCATGTATCTTGCTCTTTATCAAGCGCTTCCAATGATCTTTGCTTGGAAATGTACTATTTTCTATAAAATCATACACAGTATGCCTAAGTTGATATTTCTCCAGCAGTCTAATAATATCTGGTATGAAACCGGATTGCCGGTCAGCATATGTAATGTATGAGAATAATCTAAATAAAAATACATTTTTTACCCATACACTTGAATCAAGTCTACATAGTTGACCGAAAAGTATCAGCTTCTTAAAATCTATTTCATTTTCTATAGGGTATATACCTAATAGACTCAAGGCAACGTCTGTGCGCGTACGAATATTTAATGATTGCATGTGTTTCACGCAGAATCTATGGGCACGTTCTAAGGTAACTATTTCACTATCCAACAGGTTGGCCTAATTTTCACAGCCATACAAAGCTTTAGGTAAAACCACAGATCTGTATATTTTGTTACATGTTATAGGATGTAAAGTTCCTTCATAGAAAACTCCACTGTGCACAAGACTAAAGAAAGTACCTTTCAGCTTATAACAGGATTGTTTAATACTTATCGTTTGATTTAAATATTTGTTATTAGTAAAACCTAAGTGTTTATAATTTTCTGTTTCTTCTATAATGCTATTTCCCAAATACCAGACTCTTTGTGATCTGAGGTAGTCATGCTTTGTCTTATTGTATACTATAACTGAACATTTGTTGGGTGAATACTCATATCGCCATTTACACGAATACGCATAACAGATACAGAGAAGCAAAGCCAGACCACTAACAGATAATGCTAAAAGAACCATGTCATCAGCTACTGTAGGGCAACTAACATTTATGTTTAACATTTTAAATCCAACTGTACATTTTGTCAGTTGTTCAAGAAGATCGTCATTGTAGCATGAGAACATAAATGGAGATAACACACCGCCCTGTCTGGAGCCCTGTAATATTTTAAACCAATCGGATTTATGCCCCTTGTACAGTACACAGCTGATCATGTCGCTGTGCAATTCTATGATAATTCCAAGCAAGTTAGATCTTAAGCCCATATCATAGAGTTTCACGAATAAGCCGTTATGCCACATCCTATCAAATGCTTTTTGTACATCAAGATAGCAAACAAATAATTTGCTGTGATTTTCTTTTGCATATAAGATGCATTCTTTAAGCATTAGAGATATCATATTACATCCAAACCCTGATCTGAATCCTCCTTGAAGGCAATTTAAAGGTTTTGAGATAGAGGCTCATATGGGTATTCGCTGTTCTTATGTGGCGTAGCGATATCTCTCACATTCATTACGAAAACACACCTATTCAAATATATAGAAAATTTCTCCTCCAAAAACTGAAAACTTTCTGGTAAAAAGCTGATATTTTTCATACTTTGCTCAAAACATAGATTGTGGGTAATCGTTAGAACCGCCTCGGCGAGGCGGTTCTAACGTGTACCCACAATCTATGTTTTTGAGCAGAAATAAGAAAAATAATGTATACCCCTGTAAACCCCAGTTTTACTATATAAAAGTGGGGTTTAAGGAGGTCAAAATTATATAGGCGTGTTTTCGTGATGGCTGTGCATTTTTCTCAGCAGACAGCGCAGTGCAGATTAGGCTACGCGGATGCGCATGCTCATTAGGATATTAGCTGTTCTCATATGCGTCCAATGGTGACTCAGATAAGCCTGTGCGTCAACCCAGTGTGACCGGAATCTTCGTAGTACGCGTGAAGAAGGTTAGGGACTTTAGTGACCCAGTGGGCGGGCAATTCTAACTGATCAGACTGATCTGAGTTTTAATTGGTCGAGCAGTGATGTTTGGTGTAAAATCATAATTACGGCAGCAGGTTGTCATATCAAAGGCGACAAAGTTCAGTCAAATTTATTATCAATTAGATAAGCTTTTGTCGTGGAAATTTTCAGCCGACAGCAAAGTCCAGATCAGGCTGTGCGGATGCGCAGGCTCATATGGGTATTCTCTGTTATCATGTGGCGTAGGGACAGCTCTCACGTTGCGGTGGATTCTTTTCTTCAGCAGACATGGCGAATTCCAGATCAGGCTGCGCGGGTGCGCAGGCTCATATGGGTATTCTCTGTTATCATGTGGCGTAGGGACAGCTCTCACGTTGCGGTGGATTCTTTTCTTCAGCAGACATGGCGAATTCCAGATCAGGCTGCGCGGGTGCGCAGGCTCATATGGGTATTCTCTGTTATCATGTGGCGTAGGGACAGCTCTCACGTTGCGGTGGATTCTTTTCTTCAGCAGACATGGCGAATTCCAAATCAGGCTGCGCGGGTGCGCAAGCTCATATGGGTATCCTCTGTTATCATGTGGCGTAGAGACAGCTCTCACGTTGCGGTGGATTCTTTTCTTCAGCAG
>OZ024826.1:37428344-37723344 GCA_964016985.1 Anodontia alba | reverse complement strand
TTGAATGGGACAATTTGACTTCTCAAAGACGATATATGAAATACAGAAAACTATGTACTTTTGGCTTAGTTGAAGGATCATATGTAACATAACTAAGCCTTTTCTCCTGGAAATTTTGTTTTAGTGGGTTCTATTACCACTGACATTTGTTTAAGGAGTTATATGAATATAATGGAAAACTACCCAAATTTTTAGGACACCCACGTTTACCTCACAAGGAATTTTTAAGGGACATTTGAAGTCAAAAGTGGCTGAATACAACGTTTTTTTGAGAGACAAGGAGGACCCTGATAACTGTATCTGAATATTTACAGGGTTTCTGGTCAACTCGTACTATAGTGAACTTTTACCCATTTTTGGTCAACTCATACCTTAGTCAACTCGTACCTTTGTCAAATTTTGGGTTAAGTCTTACAATATTATCAAATTTCAGGAGTCATTCTGCATAGCTCAAGATAAATAGTAATATTCAGATAACCATTTTCCTGATTTCTCCACAAAAATATATATGCTTTAAGTACTCATTAGAAGGGCTTCACTGAGGCAGCTCTAATGAATACCCATAACATATATACTTTCACGGAGAAATAAGCAAAATACCAAAACTCATGATAAAAAAAAAAATCATCTGGAGCTGTGTTCATTGATTGCTCACAGTCATTGAATACCTTGACTTTAACACTTATCATGCTATGGGCAGATTCAGCAGACGACAAACTGGCGATATTTTTTCATAGAAAATAGGATCTGATATGGGTCTGCACTGTTTGCATATGCCTAAGGAGACAATTTGCATGAAGTGTAAAATCTTATTTCCTATGAAAAAAAAAACAAACAAACAAAATATTGTCTGCTGAAAGAGTTAAAATACAGGAAACACTTCCTTGGAGACTTGCAAAACTTTGCCCCATTGTAGACTGAATATATGCAGCATCTGGTCAGAGTCTACATTGTTTACCAATCATCTGGCAGTCTTTAAGGTCATATGCCAGCAGCAGTTGTCAAAATATGGGAGCTCGTTAACTATAGATCACGCTGTGTTCACTGTCCTCAGGTCGTGACTGACTAATTCAGAGATATGTTAACAGAGGGCCCATCTATCCAAACTCAATAGACCCAGGTCACGTCGTGCACACTATGCAGCACAACCAGGGTCTGCAAAGGTCTGATTATAGAATAAGATATATTACTACTTGCATATACTTCACATCCCAGACTAGTAGTGAACAGGGTGGACCCAGATCAGATGCCTTATCCCGCAGTGCTCAATCTAGGTCCACACTGCCCACTGAGGCCCATCTGTCCAAACAGAACAGACCCATGTCATGCCATGCACATCTTGCAGCACAGGATCTATCTACACTGTTCCTAATATAGAATAAATATATATTACTACTTGCACACACTTCACATCCGAGATGACTAGCAAACAGGATGGTCCCTGATCAGATGCTGTTTCCTGCAGCATCCGATCAAGGTCCACATTGTTCACCAAGACCAGGTCATGCCATGTACATCAGGCAGCATAATCAGGGTCTGCCCTTTTCCAAATATAGATTAAAATACATGTATATTACCACTTGCAAAAATTTCAAATCCCAGATGAGTAGCAAACAAAATATTCTTTACATTCTATACATTCATATGGAACCAGTTTTGGCAACTTCGAAATAATTACTTTTTGGTAAAAACATGTTTTCTACTATATATGGGCCTAAGCATTCAAATAAATGCATAGAATAAATAAATAAATAAATAAATAAATGTTAGCCTCAAAATAGCTAATAAATGAAATTTGTATTACCTGTCTTGCAAATACGATGCTTCCAATGGTCGCAGGCATTGCTGACATGTACCAACAACCTTATTACATGCAATGCAAAGATAAGACATTTTGATTTTATTTAAAACCTTTGATACTTGTGAGGAGAATTCAAAGATGAATGATGTTTAGAGGATTATGTTTTATGCTGAATAAAGTTATTTGTATTGTATTGTATATATCCAGTAATTAGCAGGTAAAAAGAAAATAGTACACAAAAGATAATTGCCCTTAAAAATTCTTGCTTGCCATAAGGCCCCTCAAAAACAATGAAAAAACAACAAAAAAACAACAGGTCATGGACAAAATCAAAGGAATTAAAAACAGTCTACGATTAAGGACAAGAATAAAGAACTCGTATCGATAATCATTTTCACACCTACATTAATCGGTACATGTTTAACTAATGTATCAATTAAAGATTCATCAAAATAATGATAAACAAATTACTTGTATCATATTGACAATCGTATTTCACACCCACATTAATCGGTACATGTATAACTAACATGTCAAATATTGGATGCATTATAATAATGAGTAACAAAATCTACCTACCAACCTGCCTGTCTTTCTGTTTGTCTTTCTGTCCAGTATCTACTTTTACAAGGTACCATTCAACCAAACTAGGTACGAGTCAACCAAGCTAGATACGAGTTGACCAAACTAGGTACAAGTTGACTTGGTGGGTTATGAGTTGACTAGACAACGGGTACGAGTTGACCAAAAAATGATACAAGTTGACTAAGGTACGAGCTGACTCTGGTACGAGTTGACCAGTTAACATTTACAACCAGTTAGGGTAAGATTAAGTGTTAGACAGATTCTAAAGTTGGTCCCAAAAATATTACATGCTTGAGGAAATATAGCTGAATGAGCTGCATGTGAGAAAATAAACTTTAAAGAATATGTTATGACCTGTGAACCTCAAAGACTCAGATCTGCTTGCTCCTCTGCACAGTCTGATCATAATCTTCACGTTAATCATTGTGTCAGGTCAGAAAGCAAATAGCGTTAATTTTGGGAATTTTTTTCAATTTTCTACAAAATAATTGTATGTTGTGTGTACTCATTAGAATTGCCTCAATGAGGCAATTCTAATGAGTACACACAACATACAGTTTCATGTTAAAACAAGAAAATTTCCCTAAATATTTGTTTCCTTGAGCTATTGGAAGAATTTCTTAGGGACTCAAAAACGAGTTCTAATTAGCCATGGTAAGTCAGCCATTGGTATTCAAGCTATTGAGGTTTGACTGTACCCAAGGCTTGTACAGGAGGACTGCAAGGTTGTGCAGGCTGACCCAAGTCTTTGCTGGAACACATCATAAAACTGACTAGTAGGCAAGAAGGAGTATTTAGTGATAATTCTGGAATAATTTCCTCTAGTGCTCCTTAAAATTATATGTTTTGAGTACTCATTAGAAACACCTTGGCAAGGCACTTTTATTGAGTACCCACAACATACACTTTTATGGAGCAATAAAAAAAAATATGGCCCAAAATTATCACTAAACAATTCCCCTGCTTAACTCTTTCCCCGCAAGTGGTGACGTTTGTCATCTGCTGATAACCTTCGCAAACAGTTTGGACCCAGATCAGGCCTGATAAAACATTGGGCCTGATCTGGATCCAACTGTTTGACAGACTGGTGGTATTCCTGAAAGATCTTTTTTTTTTTTTTTTTGAAAAAATTAATTTAAAAAAAAACAATCCACAGACGACAAAACGCATGCAAAATTACCCAGCATCCCAGTAAAGGTGCATTGTCTTATGTTGCAGGTCACGCAAGTATATTTTTCTCTTGTCTTTGTATAGTTTTACTTTCTGAGCCTGCATTCCAGGACAGTGACTTAAATACCAACGATTGTATAACTAATTCCTTGTTTACCCTAAATATGTATTGGGTCACTTTAACTCCATACCATACTTGTCCGAAAATTTGAACTGGTCCATTTTACTAACTATGGATGCATTGAAAAATTGCTGGATGAGTGGCAAATGGCACAGCATTTGTTTAGATGCTGCATTCTGTGGCATTTAATCTGGGTCTACACTGTTTGCTAAGTTTGCTTATACCTTTCTGTGCCAGTACTTGGGGTAGATATTGTACAGTAACTGTCCGAGTACTAGTTCATCAAAATTCAGCGTAAATTGGCATATGCAAACAGTGCAGATCCAGATCAGACTGATCAGGGTCTACACTTTTTGCCATTTTACTAAGTATTTTGACCCTTGCCTTGCTGAATAAATTAAGATGCCACGCCCACTTCTAATTTCCAGCCAATCAGATTACTTGATCCGGATTTTTGATAGAAATTCATATATTTAATGACAAACAGTGCAGATCCAGATCAGTTGGCTTCTTCAGAAGCCAACTGATCTAGATCTGGCTTCTTCAGAAGCCAACTGATCTAGATCTACACTGTTTGCTAAGACAGGGCATGTCGTGTTCAGCAAGAGAAGGGTTAAGAAACAATTACTTAAAAAGTAAAGTTTAAGTCCCAAATGTAAAAGCATAAAGTGTCCAAAATTTTAGGACATTTACCATTCTGAAGTACACTGGAAACTCTTTGTAAGATGGTCTTGGTATTAGACAATTTAAAGTAGACCACAAATTTGTTGTATCCAAATAGAAATGTATTGATTATATAAAAAAAAAAAACCTGACAATTCTTGGTAATTTTCTATATAATCTATAAATTTTCATTTGGATACAACATGGTAACCATTGTTTTTACTAGTACAGTTTTTGCTGTGTATCCCAGTAATAGTGTTATGCCAGCCTCGGTGGCTCATTTGGATAGGCGTCCGACTGGTGATCAGGAGGTTGCAGGTTCAACCCCAGCCAGGTTGGCAACATTCTTTTATGGAGATTGATCATGACATATTTTCTATGGTCATTCTCTCCCTTCAGCTGATTTAAGAAGGGCAATTGTTAGTTTCTGGCAAAAGAATGTGCACAATACCGGTTAACCACTTAAAGGACTAAGCCTGTCCAGTAAACATGTGGTTAGGTAAACTGACTGCGGTCGACATGACACCATTGGGTTGACTGGGCCATAAAACCTCAACACAAACAAACAAGTAATAGTATTATAAAGAGGTTGTGATGTATATTATTTTCTTACTGCATCTGTATGTTATTTCACAGGATGACAATGAATCAGCAGCTAATGGTACTCTTGATGATGATGTTGATCTCAGCTCACCAGACTCTTCTCCGAAGAGAATTCCAGGTACAGTATTGGCTTGCATACCGATATTCATATATACCCTAAATGTTTTGACAGAGATGCCTCAACACTGAACAAACTGGGTCCAGTTGTTCAAAGCATCGTTAGCTTAACAAGCTCGTTAGTGGTCAAAATGTTAACTGTTCTAGTTAGTACAACATCTAATTCAAAGATATTTTTGCTGAAAAAATGTGAGCAGCTTTTGCAAATGCAAAAGCTACTCACATTTTTTTTTCAGCAAAAATATTAGCGTATATATCATATTTAATGATCAAAGTTTTAACGATACATTAACTAATGACATCATTAGTTTTGAACAACTGGGTCCTGGTCCTAAGTTGGCTCTTAATCCATTAGGCTTTTCACCGCTGTGGTTCGAGCCTCGCTTGGGTCATATGTGGGAAAGCCAAGTTCTGCTTACGGATGGTCAGGTGGTTTTTCTCCGGGTTCTCCGGTTTTCGCCCACCTTCGATGAACGATCGGCTCGATATAAGTGAAATATTCTTAAAAGGGCCGTAAAACCCAAATCAAAAAAAAAAAAAAAAAAAAAATCATTTTGAGGTGTAAGCCTGTCCAGGAATAGTGTGAGTAAGTTAACTGACTGATTGGGTGTAGCCTTAGCCTTGTAGACTGGGCAGTAAATCTGCAACTCAAACATTAACCTTTGTCATGCTGAATAAATTAAGATGCCATACTCATTTCTTATTTGCAGCCAATCAGATTACTTGATCCGGATTTTTTATATAAATTCATGTACTTAATGGCAAACAGTGCAGATCCAGATCAGTTGGCTTCTTCAGAAGCCAACTGATCTGGATCTACACTGTTTGTAAAAGGAAGGTATATCCGGGTTCAGCAGGACTAGGGTTAAGAACTGCTTTTGTTTTCTGTAGAAAATTGGGGAAAATTTGGCATTGTTTCAAATATTCTTTTAAAAGCGATAAAGCACTGATTATTATATTTGTTTTGCCAGAGACATTTCATATTTATATTAAGTATGCAAGGGTTTTCACTCAAAGTTTGATAACAAGGGTCCTAGGGGCTCTTTGATCTGGAGTTAAGAGGTCCTTTGAGAAGAGTTAGTAGATTGCTTCCTTAATGAGCTTTACTTTTGCACAAATACTGATAATTCTTGTCCTTTAGATCATAAACAGATTTATACAAAACCATAAATAAATAAAATGTATTTTAAATTGATTGTATATCTATCACTATTCACTAAGTTCCCTTGCCTCTAACATTGAAGGGTTCAGAACATGGTTTCGGGGATAAAAATTGCCAAAATGCGAGTCAGGGAAAACCCTGAGAATTGTATGGAAGCTGAAAGCCTAAAAGGGTATGAGATTTTCATTTTCTTCTGTTTTTTTTTTTGTTGTTTTTTTGGACAAGCATATATATGGTCAAGGATTAAACTCCTAATCAGTTCAGGGAAAGCAAAGTGGATTCTGTGTGATCACCACTCATCCCACTGCTGCCACCAAATATAGTATTTACCAGGGCCCAGTTGTTCAAAGCATTGTTAGCTTAACGAGCTTGTTAGTGGTCAAAATGTTAACTGTTCTAGAAAATACGATATCTAATTCACAGGTATTTTTGCTGAAAAAATGTGAGTAGCTTTTGCAAATGCAAAGCTACTCAAATTTTTTCAGCAAAAATAGCATATTTGCTATATTAAATGATCAAAGTTTTAAGGATACATTAACTAACGACATCGTTAGTTTTGAACAACTGGACCCTGGTTTTCTTGAAAGTACTAACTGCAATGTATGTTGCTTAACACTCAGCACTCTGGGTGAAATCTTCAGCAGACAGTGTATTAAAGTATTTTTCTGATTATATTCCAAGAAAACAGGTTTTAACATTTCATGCTAATTGTCTCCAATAGAGAAATAGAATGTAAAAAACTGTTTTCTGGGAAAAAAAAATACAAACAACCAAAACAACCATTAATTTGTTGACTAATGAATTAGTCCAGAGAGTGGTAAAGGTTAACTTCACAAAATGCCAATCACTATACCCACATGATTGTCATTATAAAAGAGGCTCTTCCATGGGGGTTACCTGTTCCCTTGTTCCCTTGAATAAAATCAGCATTTTCCCTGTTTCCCCAAAATCAAAATCTTGATTTTCTGTGTTCCCTGTTCCCCAGAATTACTTTTGTTCCTCTGTTCCCTCCAGCTTTAGACTTTTGTTCCCTTGTTCCCCTGAAATAAATGGTCTTATAACCCTGTTCCCCAAAACCCCTGGGAGGGCCTCATAAAAACAAGCTTCTACAGCAAAATGGTAGAAGTGATCTTTATCTAATCTGTTACATTATCCCAATGGTATCTACAGAGCAAGAGTAATAGGGAAAATAGAGAATATTTGTCACACTTTCTCTTTCAGGAGTGCCAGTCCATCCTCCTTTTAGAGTTGTTGTTCCGGATGCTGTAAAGAATGGAGAAGTGCTGCAGTTTACCATAAAAGTTTATAAGGTAATTTTGGTTGTTACCTTTTGCTCTTTATTGCATAAAAAGCAGTGTCACACGTTATTAACAGCCATGCATTAGCCGGCGAAAAGCCGTGTATTAACAAGGCAGTTCACGTGCAGTTAATGCACGGCTATGCAACTTTCAATATGACTGTACCGGGGCCACAGATTTGCTTCAGTTACGAGATGTGTACTGCCCGGCCCTAGAACGTGCATAGTCCGTGGAAATTACTTTCGCGAGACATCAATGAAAAGGCTAAACAAAATAGTGTAAGAAATAACACGAAATGTAACAAATGTTTTCAGTTTTTATGCAATAATAGCAATCCAACATGTTTTTTCAATGCATTAACATTCGCCAGGTCCCTTGGGAGGTGTTGAAAACTGCAGCCTTTGGCCTCAGTTTTCAACACCTCCCTTGGGACCTGGCGAATGTTAATGCATGGAAAACTATGTTTGATCCCTATATTGACTCTTCTCCATAGTTTGAGTTTTTGGTTAAGAATATATGGTTATTGCACTGATATTGTACATGTAAATACTGTCCAAAGCCAGGGTATCATGGGACTTGATATCCCAAGGAGGGGCAATATTCATGAATATCAGTGCAATAATCCTTTCATCAAATAACTACAACTACATGTATTTTGCATCATTTTCAGTTGTTTGTAGCCCCAAAGTAGGCATTTTAATTATCTTAATCCTTGTCATGCTGAATAAATTAAGATGCCACATCCACTTATCATTTTCAGCCAATCAGTTTATTTGATCTAGGTTGTTGAAACAAATTCAAACACTGAATTGCAAACACTGCAGAAGCCAACTGATCTGGATCTACAGTGCAGAAGCCAACTGATCTTGATTTTCAGAAGCCAACTGATCTGGATCTACACTGTTTGCAGAGGCAGGGCATATCAGGGTTCAGCAGGACGAGGGTTATATTCAGAGCCTGCTCAAATGCATGACAAAATTTGGTGCATCATCATTGTCCTAAGACATCATCAAATGCAACATCATGAAATAGTTACATTTGAATGTAGGCAGCCAAGCAAGCATGTAATGTCAAGTAAGTATGCTGATATTGATATTGTCAATATGGACAATGTTGATGACTTTGGGGTGAATCCAGGAGAAGAGGTGAAGAAAAGTAACAGAATAGATTTGTAGATCATTTCTACAGCCTACTGTAGAAGCTCGGTTTTATGTCAGCATGTGCAGAGTGATTGGCTTTTTCATACAGTTTAGCAGTTGTGGTTTTGTTTGTGTTGAGGTTTTACGGCCCAGTCAACCCAATGGGGTCATGTCGAGTGCGGTCAGTTTACCTAACCACACGTTTACTGGGCAGGCTACGTCCTCTAAGCAGTTAACCAGTATTGTGCACATTCTTTCGCCAGAAACTGACAACTGCCCTTCTTCAATCGGCAGAAGGGAGAGAATGACCGTAGAAAATATTTCACGATCAGTCTCCACAAAAGAATGTTGCCGACCTCGACAAGGGTTGAACCTGCGACCTCCTGGTCTGCAAGTCTGACGGCGCATCTAACTGAACCACCGAGGCCAGCAGCATTTGTGGTTAGTACCCCAATGGGTGACTGTGTGGAAGACCAGGTAAAACAAGACAAGTCAATAAGCAGGGCCTATTAGCCACTACTTACAAGAACCAAAACATAATGGACAGACAGACCCAAACAGTTTGCCGGGGAGTGGGTGGGGGGGGGGAGGGGAGAGGTGGTTTACAGCATTACAATATTTATAGCTGTATAAAAAAATGACTTATCTAAAGCTATGGCTAAGAAGTGTACTTTTACATAGGTTTATTTAACCCATTATAGACTAAATAGACTCATCCAAAGTATATATCGGAAAAGTCAATTTCAATTCTAGGTAATATTTATGTATCTGGTTATGAGATTTAGTCATAGAGAAATGGCTAAACTATTTGCAAACACTGTAGACCCTGATCAGATGCCACATTCTGTGGCATCTGATCTGGGTCTGCACTGTTTGCCAATTACCCTTTTAGGGGTATCCATTCTACAATGGGTTAACATAATGATTTTTTTCTGTTGAAAAATCTCTTGGCTGTGAATAGGAGAATAATACAACAATAAATGTTATTATTTTTCCTTTATATTTTCAGTGGGATGAAGATGTAGAAGTGTCAGATATAGTTAGAGAGTATGGTGATATAGAATGGCTTCACCACAACATCATCACACAAAATAATATAGATGGAATTATAGTTGGTATTCAGTTTCACTACCATTCAATAAAATTGAAGCCATGTCATATAATACATATATGTCATATAACATAAGCAATGACATAACATACATCCCTTATAACCATAGCTCCAGATAAGAGGGGTATTCATATATAATAGTGTTTCTTATTTCACATATATTGAGGGTACTCATTAGAAGTGCCTCATGAGGCACTTCTAATGAGTACCCACAACATATGTTTTTGTGGAGAAATAAGAAAAATATTGCTACTTTACAGATGAAAAAATGCCTTATCTGGAGCTATGCTTATATATGTACATGTATATTTCATAGATGAGAAAAGTATCTAGATAAATACTATAAAACCTTGATGACTCAAACATGGATGGCTTGTTTACCTTGAATGATTCAAGCTCATTTTTGAATCCCTACAAAATTCTTCTGACAGCCCAAGAAAACAAATATTTAGAGAAATTTTCTCAATATTTCATGAAATTTTATGTTTTGTGTACTCATTAGAATTGCCTTATCAAGGCAATTGTAATGAGTACACTCAACATACCATTATTGTGTAGAAGATCACAAAGACTTCTCTAAATGATCACCATTTGCTTCCTGACTAGGCAACATGATTAATCATCAGTGGCTTGAACTACCCTTGTCCTGAATAAATATCCATGGTCCCAAACATGTTCAAGCCATTAGGGTTTTACTATGTATTTTGTATTTCCCCACAAAGTGTATAATGTAAGCTGCAAAGGCCTTGACTAGCCTAACACATGTTTTTTGGGGTTTTTTTGTTTTGTTATTTTATCATACCTTCTATAGTGAGCATTTGCAGAAAACAGGTCAGGTTGTCAGCCTGGCCATGTAATGCTATGTATTATCCATATTAACAAGCATTAAGTCACGCAACATACAATGACTTATTCCTTAAATGTGATTTTTAAGTCACATCTGTTCATCTGTCCATCATAATTTGTGTAAACCAAAGCAGTTATACCCATCTCTGATCAACTGTAAGACATACAATCATCAAATCTGGCTAACATTTTCTCTCTTATATAGACTCAAGCAATGCATTGTCATTTGTATGGACTCAAGCAATGCAGTGTCATTTGTATGGCCTCAAGCAATGCAATGTCATGTGTACGGACTCAAGCAATGCAGTGTCATTTGTATGGCCTCAAGCAATGCAATGTCATGTGTATGGACTCAAGCAATACAGTGTCATTTGTATGGCCTCAAGCAATGCAATGTCATGTGTACGGACTCAAGCAATACAGTGTCATTTGTATGGCCTCAAGCAATGCAATGTCATGTGTACGGACTCAAGCAATACAGTGTCATTTGTATGGCCTCAAGCAATGCAATGTCATGTGTACGGACTCAAGCAATGCAGTATCATTTGTATGGCCTCAAGCAATGCAATGTCATGTGTATGGACTCAAGCAATACAGTGTCATTTGTATGGATTGTCTCAAGCAATGCAGAATCATTTGTATGAACTCAAGCAATGCAGAATCATTTGTATGGACTTAAGCAATGCAGAATCATTTGTATGGACTTAAGCAGTGCAGAATCATATGTATGGACTCAAGCAATGCAGTGTCATTTTATAACCTTATGTACACTACAGTTTTATTGTTAGCATTTAGCTCAATTTATGAGGCCCTCCCAAGGGGGTACCTGTTCCCTTGTTCCCCTGAAAAAAAATGGCATTTTCCCCTGTTCCCCAAAATCAAAGTCTTGATTTTATATGTTCTCTGTTCCCGAAAATTGCCTTTGTTCCCATGTTCCCTTCAGCTTTAGACTTTTGTTCCCTTGTTCCCCTGAAATAAATGGCCTTATACCCCTGTTCCCCAAGTCCTTGGGAGGGCCTCATTTATTACATATAGCTGTAGAGCTTTTACATATAGTTATAGAGTTTGGCTTACACACCTTCCATAAAAGGAACTAAAAAATTGCAACAACATTTTATGACCTTGATCTGTATTTCATTGCCTAATGACTTTATTATTTGTTATGCAAGCAGTAACATTTAGCTCTGTTTTAACCCTTGTCCTGCTGAACCCAGATATACCCTGCCTTTGCAAACAGAGTAGATCCAGATTTGTTGGCTTCTGAAGAAGCCAACTGATCTGGATCTGCACTGTTTGCCATTAAGTATTTGAATTTATATCAACAATCTGGATCAAATACTCTGATTGGCTGACAATTAGAAATGGTTATGTTAATTTATTCAGCCTGACAAGGGGAAAGTGGGTCTGGATACACTTTGTAGATTTTTGGCCACATATTAAAGGCAGGCAACTTTTGCTTACCTGTGCTTCCAAAAAGGGGTCTACTCTTAAAGTAAAAAAAATGTTCCCCAAAGGAGCAAATGCTTTCATTTTAGAGTAACACACTTTTCAGAAGGGGAGCAAAACTATTTTGATGAAGTTGCCTCCCCTGAAAGTGTGTCCATTCCCAGTTGGACTAAATGACTATTGGTAAGTGACTGCCTTTACAACCAGGTAATGCAGAGCTGCAGATGAGAGGAGTATCCAGGTATACAATGGAATTTAATGGGACAGTTATTGCTACCCAGGGACCATAAAAAAAGTTTTAGTTGTGGGTTGTTAGAATAACCAAGAGTTAATCCTTTTTAATGCTGAATAAATTTAGATGCCACATCCACTTCTAATTGTCAGCCAATCAGAATCCTTGATCCAGATTGTTGATATAAATTCACATAATGAATTGCAAACAGTGCAGATCCAGATCAGTTGGCTTCTTCAGAAGCCAACTGATCTGGCTCTACACTGTTTGCAAAGGCAGGGTATATCTGGGTTCAGCAGGACAAGGGTTAATTTCAGTATAACATGACCATTGGGAGACTCAAACTTACTGTGCATTTGACATGTTTTGGATAGATGTTCTTTTTTTGCTTGGTGTTTAATTTATTCACTTGGCATTTAATTTTGAATGAACATATTTTGTTCTGGTTGATGACATCTTATTAACAACATTTCTCATTCCTGTTTCTGTGCCTTATTCTGAAATACAGTCGACTCTCATTATCTGGAAGTCCAAGGGACTTGCTAAAATACTTCGAGATATCCGTACTTCGACATATCAGATTTGCAGACTTGAGGAAAAAATAAATGAAACAACAGCATTTAACAAATGTAATGTAATTGGACTCTTGAAGTTAGAGATATGTTGAAAATATAGTGGAAAAGAGGAGAAATTGCTCCTTAGGAGCAATTTCTCCTCTTTTCCACAATATTTTGTTACCAGTTATTAGATTTTCATGTTTAGGCAGGGTGCATATTTTCACTTCGAGATAAGCGGTTAATCGAGATAAGCCAGTTCGAGATAATGAGAGTCAACTGTATTTACCATAAAATTAAATTTATGGTCAATAACTCGTCTGACTGCAATTATATAGAAAAGTGATTTTTTTTTTAATTTATATCTAAGACAATATTTTTTACTTTTCTTTGCTGATATTTAATTATTGATGTTTCATGACAAGGTTGTAAAAATTTCTGAAAAGTAGAACAAGTGGAACTTGATGAAAATCTGCCTCAAGTTTACCTACCCTACAGATTTTTGCATAATTTGCAGCCATTTTTACTTTGGAGAAGAATGAAAATTTTCATTTTTTTTTTTTTTTTGATACCAATGAATAAAATGACACATTTTGTGTATAGGTAGTAATGACAAATGGCTTTACATTAAATCATAACAAAGGTTTGCAAATTTACTTCTGTGAAAAGTGGCAGGCAAAAAATACACATGAAAGAAACAACAACATCTTTATGAAATATGTTGAAAAGAAAGTTCCAGTTAACTTTGGTTTTTGAACCTTCAGTGTTTTAGTTATTTAAGTGCTACAGTATATTCTACTGAGGTGCATCTAAAAGTACCTACAACTTGTTTAACTGCTCGATTCTCATCTCATATGGTTCGCTGACTACTTGAAATTTAAGGACACATTTCATTTTAGAGAGGGTAGAATGATTGGAGCCAGTGCACAACAAAATCTACAATAAGACTTGTTCAACCAGCAAAGACTTAGGTAGCATATCTGCACAGTCTGATCAGAGTCTTTGCTAATTGCATGTGCCTTGTACAGTCTCACGGCTATCCAAAGAGGGATAAACCCTTGCAATACTGGGTAGATGTACAGGCTTATCTGAGTCTTTGCTGGTCACACAGGCCTTCTTTTAGGTCAGGGTGGCCACTCACTGGTCAGGGAAAAGTCAGAGAAATTTTATTTTACGTCAAGGTCTGGGAAAAGTCGGGAAATTTTGCAACATGGTCAGGGAAATTTTAAATACCAAGAAAGTCAGGGAAATGTCTGGGAATTTCTTAATTTTGAGCCAAAACAATTTGGGTGTGGCAGGTATTTTATCCATTTTAAGTTATTGATTACCTTTTCTTTTCCTTGCTTACTTCACTTGCTCTGCATTATTACAAATTGATATTCATTTTAGAAATTGTATGCCAAAAAATTTAAAACATTTTATTTTTGAATTGAACAATTATGTTAATGTGCTAAAAAATAGAATTTATTGCTGATCTACTGCAAGATGAGGAAAAGTCTGCTAAATTTTCAGCATTTTGGTCAGGGAAAAATAGAATTTGGTGGAGGAAAAGTCAGTGAAAAGTCAGTGAATTTTGTTGCTGATTGAGGGTGGCCACCCTGTAGGTTTTGTCGTGCGTTAGCTCATTTAGCTTTTTTCAACTGTTACGTTGTTAGAGGGAATGGATACATTCGGAGAGTAACCATTATCCAGAGGAATTGTTTAGAAGGAGTATTTGGTGATAATTATGGAATAATTTTCTCCTTTTCTCCATAAAAACATATGTTGTAGGTATTCATTATTGCATGAAATATCTAATCCTGTTTTCTGGGAAAAATAAGAAAAATATCGTCAGTTTTTCATCAGCTGAATTAGCACAAAGAGTGTTAAAAGTTAACTCTTTCAGCCTGGCAGAGCAAAGCCAATACCTGTGCAAACAATATAGATCCAGATCAGACAGCTCATTATGAGCCATCTCGTCAGGATCTGCACAGTTTGCCATTCTGTTCTTGATTTTTTACTGAAACCCCTATTTGCATCAATGGACAAGTCCAAGTTCAAGAATGTATGAGTCCACTTCAGAAATGCAGGGATAAAGGGGTTTACTATGTCTTGTGTGTCTTCTTTCATTGACAGATACCACCGCTTCCTCAGCGACCGGAAGTTGATGCTAAGTCAGCAGAGAAACAGTCCAAGAAACAGTTAGGCAGTGACACAAGACTAGTCAGAGCAGATGAGTTCAGTAGAGACTGCAGGCATATAGAAAAGTACATACCTTATTAAACCTAATTAGCCTTTAGAGCACCAATTACTACTGCAGCAGATGATATTTTGAAATATATAGAAAAATACATATCTTATTGAACATAATTAGTGCTTAAAGTGCCGATCACTTCTGCAATAGAAAAATTTTATAATATATAGAAAAGTACATAACTTGTTGAACATGATTAGCCCTTAAAATGCCAATCACCACTGCAGCAGATGATATTTTGAAATATATAGAAAAGTACATACCTTATTGAGCCTAATTACCCCTTAAAGTGCCAATCACATTTGCAGCAGTCAACAGTTTGAAATATAATTATCTTTCAAAGAAAATAAATCTTAAAATTTTATGTGAATTGTCTGCTTAGCAGACAATTCATATGAAATGTCAAGATTTTTTTTTCTCTGAAAAATAATATAAAACAGATAGAATTGTGTCTGCTACAAAGTTTGCTTAGTGCATTACGGTTTAGTGCTTAGACCAAGTAGACACACAGACAATATATTTGAGTCTTCATTCCACTGCCACTGTCAATTTATCTATTTCTTTATAAAAAATGCAGGCTGTGCTCTCATTGGAATTGCTTCAACTTAATCATGGCAATTTTAATGAGTACCCACAACATAATCTTATATTAATAAATGAGGAAATCATTGCTTAAGTATTATTAAATACATGTACTCCCTCTAGAAGTCTGTTGCTGATTTTTCTTATTAGGTTGATTTTTTGGTAAGTTTTCAAGTAAGTCTTTCAACATCACATGGAAAAATGCTTTTTGCTTGGGGTTTTATTTTAGATGAAAATGTTTTGTTCGGGTTGACCATACCTTATCAGAAACCATTGTCTTTTCTTTTCCTTTGCTTTGTTCTCAAATATTTATCCTAAAATTAAATCTATATCAAAAATTGCTCTGACCTGTGCAATTTCTGTAGTAAAGTGATTTTTTTTAATTTTTATCTGAGAAAATATTTTTTCACATTTTTCTTCTGATGATCACAATGATATTGCTTCTTGTTGTTGTTTTTTTTGTTTTTGTTTTTTTTTGTTTGTTTTTTTTGTAACTCTGCTTTTCTGTTTTGATTTTTAGGTATTTAAGGTTAATGTTGGGTCATGAGACATTTGGAAATGACAGATCTCTTTCTCAGTTCCTTTGTGAAAAAGAGGTAAGAAAATAAGAGACTGGTTGTTGCAGTAGTGCACAACCTATTTTTTTAGCTATGCTTTACCGGGACAATACTGTACTATGAAGATAGGTGAAACAATATAATTGCCTCCTTTCCGTCCCTCCCCTACCTACTTTGATATTCAAACTATGCATACCAATTACTGAAGGCTGAGATCAACCTACAGATTATATTAATCCTATATTTTAGTTCAGGGCCCAGTTGTTCAAAGCGTCGTTAGCTTAACGAGCTCGTTAAGGGTCATTTCGTTAACTGTTTTAGCGGATTCAATACACAATATTCTGATATTTTTTGCTGAAAAAATGTGAGTAGCTTTTGCACTGCAAAAGCTACTCACATTTTTTCAGCAAAAAATATCAGAATATTTGCGTATCACTCGATGTAAATTTTAACGAATCGTTAACTAACGACATCGTTAGCTTTGAACAACTGGGCCCAGGTTTTTATAGAAAGTTACTGTGAACAGCGAAGACTCTGATCAGACTACTTGTTAACCCTCCAGCTAGTCTGAAAGCCATAGAAACCTAATGGAAACAGCAAAGGCCCTGATCACACTACATACTGTATTCGACCTATGTACCACACATACCCCTGTAAGCGCACAGTCAAGTAATTTTGTAGTCGTCAAATTACAGCCTGTGTATTTTTAGGCATATGTTTTAAGGCATATGTTGTGGGTACCCATTTGAATTGCATCGAATTGTACCCACAACATATGCTTTTACAAAGAAAATCAGAAAAAAGAAACAAAACATCGCGTAAGCACCATAAAGTAAGTCATTTGCTGATCTTGTTTTACTTTTGGTAGGTGGATACATATTTTACTACAAGTTTTGAAAAAACCGAAGCACACAGTGCAGTAATTAGGTTAAATATGTTATTAACTCTTCAACTACTCTACGTGTGTTTGCTGTGTACTTAGAGAACCATTGGATACTGTAGGAAATATGAATGGGTGGCGTCGGCCACATAAAGATTGCGCCAGCAAAGCTCCAGAATAAGTGCAGATAATTTTCTTATTTCTCCATGAAAACATATGTTGTGGGTACTCATTAGAAGCACCTCACCAAGGAGCTTCTAATGAGTACCCACAACATATGTGGATACCCCTCCTTATCTGGACCTGTGTTAACCCTTGTCCTGCTGAATAAATTAAGATGCCAGTCCCACTTCTAATTTTCAGCCAATCAGAATACTTGATCCCGATCTTTGCTATAAATTCACATACTTAATGGCAAACAGTGCAGATCCAGATCAGTTGGCTTCTGAAGAAGCCAACCGATCTGGATCTACACTGTTTGCAAAGGCAGGGTCTATCCAGGTTGAGCAGGACATGTGTTAAAATATGGCTTTCTTTATTGCCCTTTTTTTTTGACATGTGTTATCTGTATCTATGAGAAAGAAATATATAAGCTTTACATTCTGTAGTTATTCAGAAATAAAAGAAACTGTATTATGCATCTTGATAATTCTTGTAAAATATACATGAATTCTTGGACAACATACTATAGTAACCCTAAGTATTTGAACAGACAAGCCTGCATAAACAGTATTGACCCAGATCAGATGCCACAGAAAAATAATGCAGCATCTGATCAGGGTCTACACTGGTTGTCACTCACCCAACTAATTTTTAGGCACATCCAGAGGTTGTCAAAATGAAGTTGTTCAAATTTTCGGTGAAATAAAGTAAGGAGTTGAGGAATGCCAGTAATTAAGGTGAATACAGTAGCTCCTTGCCTTGTTTATCTTTAAAAATCAAACTAGTTGGTTACACTACCTAGTGATGTTTCTAAAAGGTACTGGTCGAATGGCAAATTGTGCAGATTTATGAGCAGTTTGATTTGGGTCTGCACTGTTTACTCAGAGATGTCTCTTGAAATATTTATGGTAAATATGGTAGAGGATGAATATCAGAAATTCTCTCTTATAAGGAGCTGTTCATTCTTTGCATTTAAAACTTCTGTGAGGTGTGAAATGTCACAACTGTGGATGACCCGGTGACCTGATTAAAATTAATTAGACCTCTATATCAACAAACCTTCTTGGACATTTTTGATAAAGCAAGATTTTAGTGTTCCAGCATTGTTTTCATTAACCATTACCACTCTTTTGGCTAATTCAGCATACAACACATTAGTGATATTTATCTTATTTTTAGGAGACAAAAACAATACTGAGTTGTCTCCCTTTAACAAGTTACCTCTGCTGAAGATGTATTCATTCTCCTTGATGAATGCTGATCCAAATTGATGTTTTTTTCAGTGTGATCCTGTCAGTTATTTTGTAATGTAAATATTTCTTACTATTTTTCAGGCACCAGTTAGAACAAAAGTAAACAGAGGACTTCTTAGTCGCATGTCAAGATCAGTAGAGTTAGCTAGAAAAGGGCAGCATCGAGTAAGATCGATTATATATGAGCAGCAAGGTTGAAAATGTGCTTCTGGGAATATGTGGACAACAAAGGCCCTATAGCGTACCAAACTCAAGAAGGAGTATTTTGTGATAATTCTTGGATAAATTTTCTTATTTTTATATAAAAACATGTATGTTGTGGGTACTCATTAGAAGCGCCTTGGCAAGGCGCTTCTAATGGGTACCCTCAACATATGTTTTTATGGAGGAATTGAGAAAATTGTCCCAGAAAAAAATCATCGTCAGATACTCCTTAACAAGTTTTCTGCCATCCACGCAGTCTCATTGGGGCCTTTACTGTCCCCTTACAGAATTTTTTGAGCCACAATGTCAGAGGAGGTTCCTTTTGACATGTGTTACCAATCAAGATTCAGATCAACCTGCACATTCATGCAGCCTGATCAGAATCTTCTATGGGTGCATTTTTGATAGCTAAGGTGTAACAAAGGCCTTTTTCAGATTGCATAACTTTGTGGAATGGATCTTTACTGTTCACACATGCTACAAAGATACCTTTTCTCTTGATGTGGCTGTTATATATTTCAGCTCCAGTAGCATTCATTTCTAGGCTGAACTAATACATTTTGCATACAACTTTTATTATACCCCGCCACACAATAGAACCATCCGTCTGTCCATATCCCCCTGTCTGTCCATCTGTCCAACGTCTGTCCATATTTTTGTTTCCAGATGGTAACTTGAGTAAACATCAATGAATTTTGACAAAACTTGGTATGTTTATTGATATTGTGGAGATCTGGTTTTGGATGGCTAATGGGCAAATTTCGTCAGTTTTTTACAGTTTTCTGCCCACCATACATCTGTATTTTAGTTTATGGACAATAACTTGAGTAAATGTCAATGGATTTTTCACCAAACCTGGTTTGTGTATTAATATTGTGGAGATCTGGTTTGCAATTACAAATGAGCAAATTTGCGGGAAAGGGATTCAAAAAGCATGTTGCTTTCATTCCAAACCCATTGTGTCATTGTATGTAAATGTCATATGCATGTCAATTGATTGATTTGAAATAAAATATGTTTAAACCAATTGGGCAAATTTCTTCAATTTTTGACAGTGTTATCTGCCCATCAATATTTTGTGAACCAGTGGTTGGATTCTTGCCAAATTTTCATGGATATTGATTTGGGACATAACAAAAAAGTGATTAGATTTTGGTGACCTTGACCCAATTTTCAAGTTCACAGCAGTAGAAAAGCTGAAAGTTCATGGTTGAGGGGGGTGGGGGGAGCATATCTGTTTTCTCTGAAAACACTGTTACCAGTTACTTGATGTTGTTGATGTATAGATGATACAGATCCCTTTATATTTCTTGCTGCTGCTGCAGAACAAAGGTCAAGGTTACAGACTTACATGTTTTGTTAACCCTGGTCCTGCTGAACCCACATACGCCCTGTCTTTGCAAGCAGTGTAAATCCAGGTCATTTGGCTTCTGAAGAAGCCAACTGATCTGGATCTACACCATTTGTCTTTCAGTATGTGAAAAATATATCAGAAACATGGATCAAGCAATCTGTTTGGCTGAAAATTAGAACTGGGCATGGCATCTTAATATATTCAGCAGGAGAAGGCTTAACAATGCATGTTAAAGTTTATGTTTTGTTTTCTTTGCTTATATTTAGTAAGTCTTCATTTGAAGTTTTTGATATGTAATAATAAGCATTGTTGATAGAAGGATACAGATCAATTGACATGACATGCTGCTGAGGAAAGGTCAAGGTCATAAACTTATAAATTTTGCATTAGTCTAGGTAGTGACACTAACTGTGGATATATGTGAGCCTGGCTCACTTCCTCTAATTGCAAATATTTGAAACCCTGATTTATAAATGTGGCTGAATTTTGTGTGACATTGTTTTCAGGATATAGATGAATTCTTCAGTAAGAAGAGGGAGTGGTGCAATACATATTCTAAAGCCATTAAAGATATCTCAAACGTAAGTTAAAGCATGGCTCCAGATCAGGAACTTCCATTAATCGAAAAGAACTGACATTTTTCTTATTTCTCCACAAAAACATATATTATTGCATAAAAAGCAATGTCGCACATTATTAACAGCCGTGCATTAACCGGCAAAACGCCATGTATTAACAAGGCAATTCACTCGCTATTAATGCATGGCTACGCAACTTTCAGTATGCTCGTACCGGGGCCACAGATTTGCTGCCACTACGAGTTGTGTACTGCCTGGCCCTAGAACAAGCATAGTCAGTGGAAATTACATTTGCGAGACATCGGTGAAAAGGTGAAACAAAATAGTGCAAGAAATAACATGAAATGTAGCAAATATTTTCAGTTTTTATGCAATAATAGCAATCGAGCATGGTTTTTTCAATGCATTAACATTTCCCAGGTCCCTTGGGAGGTGTTAGAAACCACGGTCTTCGGCCTCGGTTTTCAACACCTCCCACAGGACCTGGCGAATGTTAATGCATCAAAAACCATGTTAGATCCCTATATTGTGGTACTCATTAGAAGCAGCTTCTAATGAGTACCCACAACATATGTTATCATAGAGAAATAAATAAATTGTTATGTGGTTACCCCCTCTTACCTGGAGCTATGTAAAAGCAATACACCACAACCTCTTTATAACACAGTTCATTATAACATGGTTTTGGATATAACATGGTTCAAAGATGGATCCCAAAAATGTTTAGATTATATTGAAAAATGACCATAAATGGTCATTTTTCAATATAATCTATACATTTTTGTTTGGATATAACACAGTTGTTTAACTAACACGGTTTATAGTATGGACCCCAAAAATTGTGTTATAAAGAGGTCGTGGTGTATTATGCTATCTCAAGTGCAAAATATTAATATTTCATATGTATAGTCAAACTTGTCTGTAGAACCTTTTCTGTCAAGCAAACAGTTTTCTTTAGAGGTCAGCTATTCCATGTATCAAAGAAGCGGCCTACGAATAAATCAGCCTGTATTAAGCAAGTACCAACATGAAGAAAGCAATTTTAGCCTTTCCCATTGTTGCTTGCATAAGACAGATTTGACTGTTACTTATCAGTGATACCTCAAAAAAGCTTGGCATTTTCATATTTATTAGCAGATAAATTTTCGTGCTCAGTAGAGTTGAGCATGAAAAATGTGTTATAACCTTTGAGTGTTTAGCTGCAAATAGCATACAGTTTATAAACTCTTTCAGCAAAAACAAGACAGAAGCCTTGATCAGAGTGCATTGATTTGCTATCATGATTCCTTGTGTATGTCCTAACACCCTTATTGATATGATGCATTTTATATGTAATTTACTTTGACTGACTCAATGACAGTAAAGAGGATGGACTTTGCAGTGCTAGGTGATGTTGACACATTGGTCAGAGCTAGCATGGTGTGGACTCAAGCCCCATCAAAAGCATTAAAAAATAACACAGCTCAGTTGTTATTAACCCTTAGAGTGCATATTACAACTTTAGCAGATTACAGACGTGACCTTTTTTTTTATTTTTTTTTTTTCAGAGAAAATAGGACTTGACATTTCATGGGAATTTTCTCCTATGGAATGCTTATTTTAGTATTAGCAGATTACAAAATTGTGACCTTTGTCTTACTTTTTAGAGAAAATAGGACTTGATATTTCATGTGAATCGTCTCCACAGGAGATATCAAGTCTTATTTTGTGTCCTATGCTTCACATGAAATGTCGTCTTATGGAGATGCTTCACATGAAATGTCTTATTTTGTCTCCTACGGTGATAATTCACCAAATTATCACTGTAGGAGATGTCAAGTCTTGTTTTCTCTGTAAAATAAGAAAACTTTTTAAAATGTTGTGTGCTAATATTTAAATTTGATGTTATAAAGCTTATATTGATGTCTTTTTTTTTTTTTCAGGATTTTTACAAAATGATTAACATTCAAAGAAGTAAGTTTCTAAACCTTTTCTGTTAAGTTTATGGGGAACTTTATTTAGTTTACTGTATTGCCTTTAACTGTAATTAAAGCATCTCCTTTCATTTGCAAAAATAGTCCCTACCCTATATATTGTCTCTGTGTCCATCAGTTTAACTTGTTAATGCCTAGCATCCCATAAAAGGATCATGGGCGATCAGTGTAGACCCAGATCAGATGCCACAGAATGTGGCATTTCATCAAGCTCTACACTGTTTACATTAGAAACTGAAATTTCTATAAAACATATTAATAATAAAAACTAACTAGCCACCCTGCTATTGGAAATAGACTAGTCCACTAGTGAGTTAAGGCAAGCTATCCTGTCTGGGGACAGGTCCTGATTCAAGCTGTGTTGATAATCAGTTTCAAACAAATGATATTATTTCATTTTCTTTCACTTATCTATTTGTATGTGCCTATTTGGGGTGGGAGTGGAAGGGGTGGGGCAGTTGCAAATTCTGCTGAAAAAAAAAATGAAAAAAAAAACAAAAAAAACTAACATAACATCCATTTTATTGAGCAATGTCTAGTTTGTCTAAAATCTGTTTCCTGAATAGTTTTTAAGAGTTGTTTTCTTGAAAGCATTTAAATTCTCTTCAGAAATCATGATCTGCTGTGGAATCTATTGGCTGAATGCCAAGGTCTATTCAGAGACCAGAGATACTGTAGTGTACATTCGGACACTTACTGACCCAGTGTGAAAACTTAGATCAGCCAGAAGGTAAAATTATCCCCAATGAGAAGGGAAGCAAATATTTCCATGTCAGAGTTATTTACCAGGAGAATTACCAGTTGCTTGATTTTTCAGGGTTGTCGGCAAGTTATGCTCAACTATCCACCGCATTACAGTCAACTAGTGTGAACAGAGATGAAGCCAGTGTCACTATAAACAAGTGAGTAGATAACATGGGCTGTCCGAAGTAAAAAAAATAAACATCTTAACCCTGGTCCTGCAGAACCCAGATACACCCTGTCTTTACAAACAGTGTCGATCCAGATCAGTTGGCTTCTGAAGAAGTCAACTGATCTGGATCTACACTGTTTGCCATTAAGTATCTGTATTTGTATCATCAACCTGGATCAAGCAATCTGATTGGCTAAAATTAGAAGTGGGCATGGCATCTTAATTTATTCAGCATGAGAAGGGTTAACCTTTACGATCCTCTGGGCTAGTTCACTGTTTTTGTACCATGCATTTCAGCTCCTGAAGTTCTTAATACTTATAAACAAAAGAAAAAAATAATGTTTTAAATTTAACTCTATTTCTTTAAGCTTCCTTTATTTTTTTTTTTTTTTTTTTTTTTTTTTTTTGTTGCACTGACTTCTTTAGCAAGCAGGAGTGACATGTCATTACGAAAGCACGCCTATTCAAATATATTGAAAATTTCACCACCAAACATTGAAAGTTTTCAGATAAAGAATTCCGATATCTTTCATATTTCTGCTCAAACCATAGGTTGTGGGTACTCATTAGAACCGCCTCGATGAGGCAGTTCTAACGAGTACCCACAATCTATGTTTTTGAGCAGAAACAAGAAAAATACCCCTGTAAACTCCAGTTTTACTAAATAAAAGGGGGTCAAAATTATATAGGCATGTTTTCGTGATGTGGATCATGGATCACTTTCTGGCAGCGGCGTTGGCATTATTGTCATTGGAGTTAGCTATGTTGAGTCAGTGCGTTTAGTTCCCTTTCTCAAACACCCAGACTTGATACTTCATACACATATCTCCAATGATGCCCACTGCTATTGACTATTACTGACACTGACCTACTTTTCATGATTGGCTGAACAATGTTTAGTCTGTGCATTTAGCTCTGTTTCTTGAACGTCACCAGCAGTCGTGACATAGCCATTTAGCAAATCTCTTGTTTGTCTTTAATGAAGCCATGTAAGCCTGATGCTGATGATGTCACAAGTGAACTGTGACATTATTCAGTTATTTGCAAATAATTGATTAGTATAATCATACAGAAATACAGTGAACTCTCGTTGCAACGACAGCATTTGTTCCCAAAGATTTTGCAATGAGCAGCATGATATGAACAAATGCCATGTTTTATACTTATTTCTTCATAGAATGATGGATGTTTTGAATATTTGTTAGAATTGCCTCAGTGAGAAAATTCTAACAAATACCTGATCTGTCATTACTGAGTGCTGATCTGTCATAACTGAGTGCTGATCTGTGTCATTACTGAGTGCTGATCTGTGTCATTACTGAGTGCTGATCTGTCATTAATGAGTGCTGATCTGTCATTACTGAGTGCTGATCTGTGTCATTACTGAGTGCTGATTTGTCATTACTGAGTGCTGATCTGTGTCATTACTGAGTGCTGATCTGTGTCATTACTGAGTGCTGATCTGTGTCATTACTGAGTGCTGATCTGTCATTACTGAGTGCTGATCTGTGTCATTACTGATTGCTGATCTGTGTCATTACTGAGTGCTGATCTGTGTCTTTGCTGAGTGCTGATCTGTGTCATTACTGAGTGCTGATCTGTCATTACTGAGTGCTGATCTGTGTCATTACTGAGTGCTGATCTGTCATTACTGAGTGCTGATCTATGTCATTACTGAGTGCTGATCTGTGTCATTACTGAGTGCTGATCTGTGTCATTACTGAGTGCTGATCTGTCATTACTGAGTGCTAATCTGTGTCATTACTGAGTGCTGATCTGTGTCATTACTGATTGCTGATCTGTGTCATTACTGAGTGCTGATCTGTCATTACTGAGTGCTGATCTGTGTCATTACTGAGTGCTGATCTGTCATTACTGAGTGCTGATCTGTGTCATTACTGAATGCTGATCTGTGTCATTACTGAGTGCTGATCTGTGTCATTACTGATCTTTCATTACTGAGTGCTGATCTGTCATTAATGAGTGCTGATCTGTGTCATTACTGAGTGCTGATCTGTGTCATTACTGAGTGCTGATTTTTCATTACTGAGTGCTGATCTGTGTCATTACTGAGTGCTGATCTGTGTCATTACTGAGTGCTGATCTTTCATTACTGAGTGCTGATCTGTCATTACTGAGTGCTGATCTGTGTCATTACTGAGTGTTGATCTTTCATTACTGAGTGCTGATCTGTGTCATTACTGAGTGCTGATCTTTTATTACTGAGTGCTGATCTGTCATTACTGAGTGCTGATCTGTGTCATTACTGAGCGCTGATCTTTCATTACTGAGTGCTGATCTGTGTCATTTACTGGGTGCTGATTGGTGTCATTACTGAGCCAAGGATCCAGTGCTTCTACAGATTGATAGCTAAGACTCTGATCAGACTACTCATATGCACATGTTGATCTAAGTCATTTCTGGGAGCGCAGCACTGAAGGTACATTTTTGTCCAGACTGCTTTAGCAAGCAGGGCCCGGCTGTTCAAAGCGTCGTTAGCTTAATGAGCCCGTTAAGGGCCATTTTGTTAACTGTTTTTGCGGATTCAATACACAATATTCTGATATTTTTTGCTGAAAAAATGTGAGTACGCAAAAGCTACTCACATTTTTTCAGCAAAAAATTTTTGCATATCAATCAATGTAAATTTTAACTAATTGTTAAACTAACGACATCGTTAGCTTTGAACAACTGGGCCCAGGATTGACATAAGGATCTTTTTCCAGTGGCAGTGTTGACATTGGCATTGGTGTTGGTAGTGTCAACAATGTTAAATCTGTGCGCATAGCTCCGTTCCTCAAGTACCAAGGCTTCTAGGCTAATGAAACTTCTGACACATGTCCACCATAATGCATCCTGCCTACTACTATCAACTGTTACTGACCTTGGCATACTTTTCACGCTTGGCTGAATAATATTTAGTCTGTGCATTTAGCTCTGTTTCTTTAACATCACCAGCAGGTGAGACATGGCCATGTGGCTAATTTCTTGTTATAAAAACTGTTTGTGGGTGGATGGTGGGGTGTAGTTAGTTCACCTTGTCTGTCCATGACATTTTGCTTTCTGCTTCTTACCTTGCACAAAAATTGTTACCTTGCTGGTGGTATCCAAGGTAATAAGTTATGCTTATTGACACTTTTTATCAGGCTGCAGCTCATTTTGCCTGACACGACACTTATTCTATTCTTCTGATTTTCAGATACTTTTCAAAGTTGTCAGATGCTACAGAAGACACTAAGGTGAGCATATCTCCAGTTAAGAGTGTATTCAAATACAGTCGACTCTCATTATCTCAACTTTGCTTATCTTGAATAGCCACTTATCTCGAAGTGAAAATCTGGTCCTTGTTTGAACATTGAAATCTAACAACAGGTAACAAAATATTGTGGAAAAGAGGAGAAATTGCTCCTTAAGAGCAATTTTTCCTCTTTTCTACAATATTTTCGAAAAAGTCTCTAACTTCAGGAGTCAAATTCATTTGTGAAATGTGGTTGTTTGATTTATTTTCCCTCAATTCTGCAAATCTGATATGTCGAGGTTCGGATATCTCGAAGTATTTCAGAGAATCCCTTGGACTTTGAGATAACGGGAGTCGACTGAAAATATTGTTTCTTATTTCCCCACAAAATCATACTTTATGATCATTAGAAGTGCCTCTGTCAGGCATTTCTGATAACTACCTACCATATTTGCTGTAAATATTGGGACACATCAATTCCTTGTCATATCTGCCCTAAAATTGAAATAAGACCACTTTACTACCTGTTGATATGTCTAACATGTTGCTGGATGAGTGGCAAATAGTGTAAACCCTGATCAGACGCTGCATTCTGTGGCTTCTGATCAGGGTCTACACTGTTTGCTCTGGCCTGCTGTCCCAATATTTAGGGTTATTATGGCGTATTGTAAGTTTTTATTGAGGAATGAGAAAAAATATCCTCTTTTGTGTGTGTGTTTGTATGAATGGTGGGGCCGTTGGGGGTGGGGGGAGGGGTTGGGGGGAAACAATAGCCAAAAAAAAAAAAAAAAAAAAAAGACACCTTTCCTGGCTCAAAATATGACGATGTTGTTATTCTCTCTGTGTGTATATGCGGGTGCGTGTCCATGCATGCTTGTTCACTTTTGGTCTGCATGCCAGACTGTGTATTTACTCTTTCAAATGACATATACTAAACTGCTGAAGCAATTTGAACTGAGCTTTGTAGAAATGATGCTTGGACATGGGGGAACTCGAAATAGCTACAGTTTTTCAGGTCATCCATTTCGTGTCATTTATATGGCAAGGAAAATTCTATTTTTGGGCAGATTCACCTAGTTAGAAAGTACATTGAATGTTTCTAACTGTTATCTATAGCACATACAAAAATGTCCAAATGTACCCTTTTCATACCTGTGTGATTAAGTCAGATAAAACAGCCAGAGTGTATCAGTAACTGCTCAGGTAAAGTAAAATGTACTCTTCAAGGGGACTAGCCAAACAGGCTAGATTTTCTACCACTTTCCACAAGAGAGACACTTTTGTGACTTCCTATTGGCTTTCTTGTAATTAAGCTCCTTCTGAAAATGGGTCTACTCTTAAAGGAAAAAAATTGCTCCCAGTGGGTAGACCCCTTTTCAGAAGGAGACAAAAGAATTTAGACAGTTTCCTTGTCCCTGAAAGTATGTACTCTCTTTAATAAGATCATTAGAAGGGGGTGCCTGGGTGTGGCAAAGGTGTGGGGTATCTTACATCACCGGGGCGTCCAACTGATATTTACTGCCAGTTGGGCAAGGCCTGCTATCCTTGTAGCAGGTAAGGGTAGAGGGGGAGTGTTTTTTTTCTTCTGTTTCTTCACTTACAGTCCCATTCCTGTTTCTTCCCTGCCTCTCTTTTATCTCCTCTACTATCTCTTCTATCTCTTTTCTCCCTTTCTCTGGGAGACGACACAAAATGACCCACAAGGGTTGACGTGTTGTTAAACCCCAACCAGTCAGTCAATCAATCAAGATCATTAGAAGTCAGTATCATTGTTTAATCTTGGCAGACAGTATTTAAAATAGTTTTTGTCTCTTTTATTTCATGAATACAAGGCTTGACATATATTTTGGATTCATATTGTTACTCTTTTCAGACAGATAAGTCTGTGAGTGGATGGTGTGGACACAGATCAGATGATGCGAAAAGCTGTGTCTGATCAGGATCTGTACTGTTTTACATTCATCCAGCAGTTTTTAACACATGTGCAGATAGTAAAATGGACTTGATAAAAGTTTTGGACAAATATGGTAAAGGTTTGGGTGTCCAAGTACTTAGGGTAATAGGGTATCTCAAAGGAGACCATTTAAATGAAATAGTTGACTCTCGTTATCTAGACCTCGCTTATCTCAAATAACCGCTTATCTCGAAGTGAAAATATTGTGGAAAAGAGGAGAAATCTCCTTAGGAGTCAAACACATATTCATTCATTAAAGGTGGTTGTTGGATTAATTGTTTTCCTCAGTTCGGAAAATCTGAAATGTCGAGGTACGGATATCTCGAAGTGTTTCATAGAGTCCCTTGGACTTCCAGATAATGAGAGTTGACTGTACTGAGCGTAAGATAGCTCTAGATAAAAGAGGGTATCCATATGATATTTTTCTTATTTCTCCATGAAAACATATATTGTGGGTACTCATTAGGAGCACCTTGACAAGGTAACATAAGTTTTCATGGCGAAATAAGAAAAATATCAGTACTTTTCATCTGGTGTTTGCTTTATTGGAAAAAGCAAAAGTATCACTCATCTGCACAGCACGATCAGTCTTGGCTGTCTCCCAGTAAATGCATTGGTTACTTGACTGTCCATAGAGTGCCAAGCACAGACTCTGGTCAGACTGCATGAATGCACAGGCTGATCTGAGTCTTCACTGGCTACACATGTTTGAAGTTACATTATCTCATCTTGCGGCATACATATAATTATAAATTGTTTGGTCTAAAAATACGTGAGCTGAATGTGAGAAAACATACTGTCTGACATGTGTTCCCAACGAAGACTCAAATTAGCATGTGCATTCACACAATCTGATTAGAGTCATCGTTGTCCACATGAAGAAACTTTGCATCCTTGGCTATCCAAAACGTACCCAGCGAAGATTCAGATCAGTCTGCACGAATGTGCAGACTGATCTGAACCTTGGCTGAGCACATATGTCTGAAATTACATTTTCTGACCTTGTGATTCACATTTGTATTTCAGCACAGCCTAGAAGTATTATGTAATAATGATGAAAAGACACTGGGCTTTCAGCTAGAAATCTACTCAAGATATATAGACTCTGTGAAGGTAGGATTGGAAGTGTCTGAGTGGCTGTGGGGTTAGTTTTCCAGACTTTAAGTCATGAGGTACCCAGGTGGAATCTTGCAGGAGTAGGTGGAATTCTCATAACTGTAAGGTGCTTCATTGCACAGAGCCTTTAAGTATCATCCTTCCATCATCTTGATGACTTAAATAATGTTGAGAGGGATGTAAAACATCAAATCATCATCATATGTTAATTCTCAAATTCCGGGAATATTATTTGTTACATTCCCATTTATAGGAAGAATTTGAGATAAAAACATATTTATGTTTATAACAGGATATGTATTAACCGTTACTACTGTCTAGGCAGACTCAGCAGATGACAAATTGAAGTATATTTCTTATTTTTTCCAGAAAACAGGATTTGACATTTCATGCAAATTGTCTCCAGTGGAGACAATTTGCACAATTTGCATGAAATGTCAAACTTTGTTTTCTGAGAAAAAATTAAAAAAAATGTTCCAAAATGTTGTCTGCTGAATTTTATCCAGAGTGCTTAGCATTAAAAAAAATGTTTAATTGTCAGAGAACATGTTTCAGATTAGAACACTTCTGATGTTTTATAAATACTCTCTTTTAGGAAATGTTGTTTAGAAGAACATGTTTACTGGTAGACTATGAAGATGCCAATAGAGCATTGGATAAAGCCAAACCAGCGAAACGACAGGCTGTAAGTATGAAACTCTCTAAGCAAACAGGAGCCTACTGTGCTTTCGACGTCTTTCAGAAAGTCGTTTTTAGCTTGACGCTTTACACATAAGAAGTAAATTTGCAATCTGTTGTCATGATTTAATGCAAAACTATTTGTCGTAACTACCTATGTACAAACAGCTTTATTCTAGTCATTGGTTTTTAAAAAATCAAATATTTTCACTTTTTCTCATAGTAAAAATGAAACCAAAACATGCAGAAATCTGTAGGGTAGGTAATTTGGGCCCAGATTTTCAACAAGTTCAACTTGTTCTTTTTTTCTAAAATTTTCACAGAATTGTTGTGAAACATCAAAAATTCAAATTCAGCAAAGTTTAGTAAAAAATATTTTCTCAGACAAAAATTCCAAGAAATCACTTTACTATAGAAATTGCATAGGTTGGACCAATATTTGGCCGTAAGTTTAATTTTAATGTAAATATTTGAGAACAAAACACAGAAACAGAAAAGACAAATGGATTCTGATTAGATATGGTCAATGAGAACAAAATATTTTCATTTAAAATAAAACGCCAAGCAAAAAACGTCTATCCATGAAATGTCGAAAGGACAGTAACCATTTCAACCTGGTAGACCAAAACAGATACCTGTGCAAACAGTATAGATCCAGATGAGATGGCTCATATGAGCCATCTCATCTGGATCTATACTGTTTGCTATTCAGTTTTTGCTTTTTGACTGACAACCCTACTTGCAGCAATGGACATTTCCAAATTCAAAGATAGAATAGTCCACATCAGAAACTCAGGGGTGAAAGGGATAAAGGGAATGTCTCACCTCCAAGGTACAAGGAAATATTTGCCTCTGTTCTACCCACAAGGAGTAAATTCCTTTTTTTGTACTAGTATATGTCAGATTTAAAAGGTTTTTAAAAACCTGGAAGTCAGTTATGCAGGACCAATTACATTTTTGGGACCCGGTCGTTTATTGGGAGAAGAAGAAGAATTTCCTGTCTGCAAAAGTTATCTCTCTTTGCAAAATGTCAGCAAAATCTTTCAGATGTGTCCATCTGCATTAATGTACACTTGGTATTTGCTTGGTCCCAATATAAAAAGTTGTTTTGTTTTTCTGACTTTTCTATTTATAGACTGTAGGTCCCTATAGGAAATGATTTTTTCCTACTAGGGTACCAGATTTTTTCCTACAGTTTTTCCAGGAAATTGGACAACGATTTTTTCCTACAATAATTTATGACTTCATTAGAGTAATTTCATTTTGAAAAAAAAAAAAAAAAAAAAAAAATGTGGATTATTTTCATTTTTGTCATTTGTTTAGGAATAAATATTTTTATAAAAGTTTTACCTTTTAGACCTATGGTTAAATAGGAATTGCTAAAAAAAGATTGCAGGAAAAAACCTTTTTCACTAAAGTCAGAAAATGCATTCCAAATCGGGACCAAGCACACACCCAGTGAATATATATGCAGAAAGTAAAGGCCCAGTTTGTCCTATGCAGTCACACATGCTAATAAGCTTGACTTTACACCAGTATTTTCTTCTGATGCATGTATATGCTGACTGATCTGAATTTTAATTCCCCTTTTGCTTAAGGAGAAGGCATTACGAAAACACGCCTATTCAAATATATTGAAAATTTCATCACCAAAAACCTGAAAGTTTTCAGATAAAAATTTTGATATTGTTCATATTTCTGCTCAAAACATAGATTGTGGGTACTCATTAGAACTGCATCACCAAGGCAGCTCTAAGGAGTACCCACTATCTATGTGTTTGTGCAGGAGTAAGAAAAATAATTTATACCCCTGTAAACCCCAGTTTTACTGTATAAAAGTGGGGTTTAAGGGGATTAAAATTATATAGGCGTGTTTTCGTGATGGGATGCAGCTGAAGATGTTTGCCATTTTTGAAATGGGATTTTCACCAACAGTAACTTGTCTCCCTAGTATTTGCCTCCCTTCTCATTTGGGAAAGATTTTGTTGGTTGCAATAGGAGCAAATTCAGAGTAGTCCTCAAGGAGAATAGTCTGCATGGAGTGGGGTGAGGGGGGTGGGGGGGGGGGCAAAAATTCTCCTCTTTAAGAGTAGCTGCTCTCTTATGAGAAGGGAGGCAAATATTGCTCGGTCATTTATTTCCCTTGAAGATGTAGCATTTCCTTTTTATATGCTGAAAATGATATGATATATACTGGTAGTAATTTCACTATTAAGACCATCTTTAGGACTGCCTAAAAATGGTTGTATTAGTGGGGCAGTCTTAATATTGGATATGGAATAAATTAAGATGCCATGCCCACTTTTAATTTCCAGCCAATCAGATTACATGATCTGGGTTATTGATAGAAATTCACATATTTAAAAAAAAATGACAAACAGTGCAGATCCAGATCAGTTGGCTTCTTCAGAACTGATCTGGATCTGCACTGTTTGCTAAGACAGGGCATGTCATGTTCAGCAAGAGAAGAGTTAATATTGAATATGAAATAAGAAAGAAACCATTTTGGACAGAATTCAAGACTAGAGTCTTAGCATTGGTAATGAAATGCTACTGCAAACCACTGAGCATCTTGAAATTAGACCATGCCATCAGTGAGGAAATATGCAAGAAAATCTTGAGATTTTATTGGTGTCCATGATGATCTCCTCAAGAAATGAAAACTCAGATGGTACTGTCACATCTTATTAGTGGAATATGCCTCCTATAACAGGTACATCTTTCACTGAGCCTTAAAGCACTTATCACAACTATAGAAGACATTGCATTCAATTTTTTTCTCTATTTTCCAGAGGAAATAAGGCTTGACATCATGTGAATTATCTGCCTAGCATGATTCACATGAAGTGTCAAGCCTTATGTTTTTTCCAGAGATAATAAAATCAGTTTAAGAACCTCTTCTGCTACAAATCTGCTTTGCGCTTTAAGGGTTCATAAAAATTGGCCTATGCCAAAGAGAAAGATATGGTATGGTATATCCAGTCAAGATGGATCCAGATCAGCTTGCACACCCATGCAGTCTGGTCAGGATATAAGCTGACTCCCTGTGGAGAGCATACTCTTTCTTTTAAGAGCAGACCCCTTTTCAGAAGGGAGGTAAAACTATTTTGAAAGAGTTGCCTCCTCTTAAAGTGCATCCATTTCCCCTGAAGTAGCTTCTGAAATAACCATATGGGCTGCCCCATGAAAAAATCTTCGGGCAATTGTGGACAGTGAAGGCCCAGATCAGACTGCGCATCTGCGAAGTCTGATCTGGGCCTTCACTGTCCACTAACAGAATCATTGGATACTACAATGTACGAATAGAGAGCAAAGGAAGGCTTAGATGATTCTTTTCGCATGCACAGAATATGAATCTATGCATTGTGTGCATGTTCAAAGGCACTTTTCCGTATGACATGGCCCATATAAGAATCAGGGAACTTTCTGAAATACCAGAGGCACATTTTCCTGTTTGGAAAGTCATTCCACCTGCACCCATTCCAGCTTGGAATTAGAGAGTTGATTTCTTTTTTACTGTTACAGGCAGAGGATGCAAAACACGCCTCGGAGACAGTTTATGAGATGTGCTGTGATAATGCTAGAAGAGAGGTACGTATCGTATTTGACACTTACAGTCACATGACTAAAGTATTCATCACTTTGTGACATCACTGTTAACTTCAATGCATTTTCACATTCTTTGTAAAAATTCTGCGGAGTAAACCATAGAAGGAAAATTGAAAAAAATTATATGAAATATGCAATAAACATATCTTATGGGTAAATTAAAAAATTAAATCTCTTTACAGTTTTTGCACAATTTTGAAGTCGGAGTAAAGTTGTTTAGTTGCGTTTTCAGTGATGTCTCCATTAACGTCAATGAAGATATTTTTTTTTTTTTTTTTTTTATTTTATATTTACTTTTAACAGTGATGATTTTGTAACTGAAATGTATGAAAATTACTATATTCACTTGTTTATTGCCTCTTTCAATTCACTTTAACCTCATATAATTTTTGTGATTTTCCCTTACTTATCGTTTTTATACCACGGCCATTTTCAGTGGTGCAGGAGGGGGTGGCATATAGTATTACCACTGTCCTTACGTATGTCCATCTGTACGTACAAAAAATGGTTTCTGTTCAATATCTTCTGAAAGGATTAGTGTATTGATTCATATTTAAACACAGGTATATAATCATAAAATATGTATTTTTTTTCAGTTCAAGTTATTTCTACAGTCTAGAATGCTTGCCTATCAGGATGGACTCACAAGTTTTGCAGAGTCACAAATCAAGACAGCGAGAGATACATACACATTACTAGCAAAGACAATGACGTCACTGAAACAGATGGATATATGAGCCCCACCAAGCGAAAATGTGCCTTCGGGTTATTTGGACAGTGAAGGCCCAGATCAGACTGTGCAGATGCGCAGTCTGATCTGGACCTACACTGTCAGCTAACAGAATCATTGGATACTCAAAATGTATGAATGGAGAAGAAAGGCCTGGATGATACTTTGCACATGCGCAGAATTGTCTGAATCTGCGCATTTTGCGCATAGGCATGTTCAAGGGCATTTCTTCATGTGATGCAGCCCATATTGTCTTAAGTCTAGCAGTATTTTTATTATTCTAAAAAGCAACCTTTATTTTACAGACAATATAACTTACTGACCATGTCTCAGGCATATTCTTTAACGTGCAGGCGTAACCCTGTGATGGGGGTGTAGACTTTTCTACCACACTTCTTTGGACCTGTCTATTTTTTCAAATAGCAGGGTGTCTGGTTAGTTTTTATTATTACTCTGCTTTAATAAATAAAAATCCTGTAGTTAATGCAATTAGTGTAGACCATGATCAGATGACATGTTCTGCAGCATTTGATCTTGGTTTGCTCTGTTCGCCAGTTACCCTTTTTGGGGTCTCCAGACCAAAGTGAGTTATTAATCCTTAACTCATTGTAACCTGGAGACCCCTAAATGGGTAATTAGCAAACAGTGCATACCCAGATCAGACACTGCAGAATATGGCATCTGATCAGGGTCTTCATTGTTTGCAAACAGTTCAACCATTTTTCTCTAGGAATATCTAAATAACATAACCTGACATGCCTAAAATTGAAATTTGAATCTTCCAATATATAGTGTGGGGGAGTTCATTCAGTCTACAATGAGTTAATCTATTGTACTTGCCCTAAAGTTTGATAACTGAATGGTGTTATCAAAATGTGCTAGCTGAATGACAAACAGTGTCAGTCCTGTCAAACTGCATCTTAGAAGCAGTATGATCTGAATCTACAATGTTGCCTGTCCAGATATTTAGAGGTAAATATGTCTCAATTTGGCTGTGTTTCACATCAGGAGATTGTAACCTTTAAAGTGCCATACAAAATTGTAGCAGATGGATTTTTTAAATGTCTTTTTTTTGTTGTTGTTGCTGTCATTTATTTTGCCTAGAAAAGAAGGCTTGACATTTCTTGTGAATCATTAGTGAGGCAGTCAGTTTACAAAAAATATCAAATCTTTTTTTCTCAGAAAGTTTTAAAAAAACAAAACCCATCCACCCCTGCTCCCCACCATCCCTCCTTCAAATTCAGCCCCCCTTTAAATTCAGAATGTTATCTGCTGCTGTGGTGATTGACACTTTAAGGGTAAATATTTGCGTGAAAGGCAAAGGCCCAGACTTGTTTGGCAACTTTGCAGTCTGATCAGTGTCTTAGCTTTTGGCCAATAGATTGTACAGCACCTGACAATCCTCCTTTGATCTGCAGACTGGGCCTTTGCTATTTTAATACTTATGAGAACTATAAAGTTGCTTTTTAAGGGAAACAGATCCACATTAAGATGAGGCAACTCTGTCCTGTCATTTTTGCCTCCTTCCTGAAAAATGTTCTCCATGAGAGAAATCATTTTTTTTTCTTGTTTAACATTTAGCACTCTGGGTAAAATGTTTTAGCAGACATATTGAAATATGTTTTTTTTTTATTTTTCCCAGAAACTGGATTTGACTTTTCAGGCAAATTGTCTACACCAGAGACAATTTGCATGAAATGTCAAATTCTGTTTTCAGAGAAATCTCTTCTTTTCTTTTTTTTTTTCTTTTTTTTTCTTGTTTAACACTTAGCACTCTGTGTAAGACTTTCTGCAGACATATTGAAATATATTTTCAATTTGTCCCAGAAAACAGATTTTGACATTTCATGCAAATTGTTTCCAATGTTTTCTAGGAAAAGTAAGAAAAATATTGTCAATTTTTCATCTGCTGAATGAGCCTACAGAGTGGTAAAGGTGAAACACTTTTTCAAAGGGAGCTTGGTGTGCAAGTGTGCAAGAAGAAGTAACAGAAGTTGTCATATCTAAAAAATAGAAAAAAAAATCTACCCAGTGTATCCCATCCCCTTATAGCTTAGTATGCTGGGTAAAAGTTTCAGCAGATGACAATTTGAAATATTTGCTTATTTTTCTTCAGAAAATAGGTTTTGATATTTCATGCAAATTGTCTCCTAAGGAGATAATTTGCATGAAATATCAAAACCTATTTTCTGGGAAAATTGAAGAAAGTACTGTCAATTTGTCGTCTGCTGAATAAGCCTGGAGAGTGGTCAGAGTTAAACAATATGGCTGAAGTAGAATTGTAATTTGGCCCTGAGGTTATAAAACTTTTTTCATGCTCAGCTCAGCTGAGCATGAAATTTTCTCTGCTAATAGATATGAAAATGCCAGCAATAGTTGGCATTTTCATATTTATTAGCAGAGAAATTTTCACGCTCAGCAATGTTTAGCAAGAAAGAATTTGCAGTTGTTAGTAATTTGAGATTTATTAGCAGGAAAAATTTCTTGCTCAGCTGAGTTGAGCATGAAAAAAGTTTTATAACCTAATAGATATGAAAATGCCAACAATAGTTGGCATTTTCATATTTATTAGCAGAGAAATTTTCATGCTCAGCAATGTTTAGCAAGAAAGAATTTGCAATTGTTAGTTATTTGAGATTTATTAGCAGGAAAAATTTCTTGCTCAGCTGAGTTGAGTATGAAAAAAGTTTTATAACCTCGGGGCCAGTCTTATACTGTAATATAATGTGCAATATTGAGAATATCATATTTACCCTTAAAAATGGGACACCTTACCCCCACACTGTATTTATCCTAAAATTTGAATAAGTCCATTTTACCATTTGTTAATGAGTCTAAAAAGTCATATATGAGTAGTAAACAGAGTATATAGACCCTGATATGACACAGAATGCGGCATCTGATCTGGGTCTTTATATTTGTCTTAAAAATTGAATGTCCATTTTACCATTTGTTAATGGGCCTAAAAAATCATAAATGAGTAGTAAACAGACCCGAATCATATGACACGGAACGCGGCATCTGATCTGGGTCTACAATGTTTGCTCACGGCGGTCTGTCCACAAAGCTTAGGGTAAATATGGTATATTTATTTTCTTGTTATGCCTTATTGTTTGTTTTCAAATTTATAGTTTGAATATAATATAACTTAATGTAAATATATAAATAAATGTTTTGGGGCAGGGGAGGTTAATTTTTAGCCACTGCCTAAAACCTCGCAATAGCTGCAATTCCCACCTCTTATATTAGTTCAGTCTCAGCAGCACACAGCCTTGATTTCAGCAACACACACACACACACTTAAAAAATGATACATTTACTTTTTATATACCGCCACACAATAGTGGCAGGGTATTTTGGTTTCACGTTGATTGTGCATGTGTCCATTTGTCTGTGCATCCACGTCGTATGTCCTTCTGTCCTTATTTTCATTTCCGGACAATAACTTGAGTAAATGTCAATGGCTTTTCACCAAACTTGGTATGTGCATTGATATTGTACAGATCTGGTTTGGGATTGCTAATGGGCAAATTACTTTAATTTTTGACAGAGTTATCTGCCTGTGACATGTCTATATTTTTTCCGGGCAATAACTTGAGTAAATAATGTATTTTCACCAAACTTGGTATGTTCATTGGTATTGTGGAGATCTGGTTCAGGATTGCTATTGGGCAAATTTCGTCATTTTTTGACAGAGTTTATCTACCCGCGACACATTTGTGTTTTTGTTTCAGGACAATAATTTGAGTAAATCTAATCGGATTTTCACCAAACTTGATATGTGCATTGATATTGTGGTGATATGGTTTGGGATTGCTTTTTGGTACATTTCCTCATTTTTGACAGTTATCTCCCCATAACACGATAATGGCCAGGTATTATTGTTTTACGTTTCTATTTTATTTTACAGAAACTAAGGCTGTACATTTCTTGTGAAACATCAGCAAGGTAGATGATTTTCCAGAAATGTGAAGCCATATTGTCTCAGAAAAGTTAAAAAGAACAAAAAAAAAAACAAATACACACACACAAAAAAAAAACCCATCAAATTTAAACTGTTGCCTGCTGCTGTCGTGATAGCCTCCCCATGTGCTCTCCAAATTGACTTTATCAAAATATCTGCATGTACATATGTATCTGATTCCCACACAAAACTAGGGCCCTAATTCCATATACATGCAATAACCTTAAAGTTGGTGCTTTCTGATCAGGGTTTTTAACCGTTATCACTCTGGGTTAATTTAACAGACGACAAATTGATGAAAAAAGGATTTAGCATTTCATGCAATTTGTCTCCATTGGAGACAATTTGCATGAAATGCCAAAACCTGTTTTCTGGGAAAAATAAGAAAATTATTGTATAATGTCATCTGCTGAAATTTTACCCAGCATGCTAAACATTAATACCCATTTACAGCATCAATGGATTCTGTAGAATAGATGAAGGAACAGAGAATGCTCTGAACAGACCGCACAGGTGCACTGTTTGCATATGGCATAAGGTTCATTTTCTTGACTTGCTCATCAGTAAAAATATTTATGTTAGCTTTGACGAATAACCTTAAAGCCCATGCAAAACTGTCGCTGACAACATTCTTACTTTTTTTTTTTCAGAGAAAATAAGGCTTGACATTTCATGTGAATTGTCTGCTATGCAGACAATTCACATGAAATGTCAAGCCTAGTTTTCTCTGAAAAATAAAAAAAAAGATAAAAATGTTGTCTGCTGCAGCTGTGATTTGGGCTTTAAGGAATAGACTATGGACTACGGAATATAGACTACGGTCAACCTGACTGAAACACAAAAGGAATAAGCCATGCCATGAGATAAAATATTGTGTGCCATGTATGGACAGAAATGGCCCAGATAAGACTGTGCATTTTGCATTCTGATCAGATCCTACTCTGTATGCACACAGATCCACTGTAACGACAAGACTAAAACAATATCATATTTAACCTAAATTTTTAGACAATTTAATTTGAGCCAGCGCATGACGAAACCTACAATAAGATTTGTGTGACCAGCAAGAACTCAGATCAGCCTGTGCATCTGCACAGTCTGATCAGTCTTTGCTGATCACATGTGCCTTCTACAGCCTTCAGGTTAACCAAAGAGGGATAAACAAGAACCCTTGCCATACTGACTGGGTGTACAGGCTGATCTGAGTCTTTGATGGTTAAACAGGTCTTATTGTAGGTTTTGTCGTGGGCTGGCTCTGACATTTGATATCTTAGTTTTCCAAAAGTTTGAATAATGAGCCCTTTTCTCACACCATGGCTTATATATATTATGATGTAATTATTCTCTCTTTCATCTGTAAATGGTGTCATTAACCTTTTGATCTCGTATAGGTTTTGATAAGAATGTTTATGTTCTTCAGAATGATAGAACAATTCAAGAAAGGTTGTTTCTTTTATCCTCTATATATGTATATTATATAATAAGTATTTGGACAGATAGGCCTGAGCAAACAGTGTTGACCCAGATCAGACGCCGCATGCTGCTGCGTCTGATCAGGGTCAACACTGTTTGCCATTCATCCAACAGTTTTATACATATGAACAGGTACTGAAATGTACTTGTTTTAGGTCAAGTATGGTAAGGAGTTGAGGTGTCCAAATACTTAAGGCAAATATGGTAAATACAGATAGTTGACTGCACTACCTCAGTATGCTTTGTAAGTTCATTCCTAATTCAGAAGTGGACCATAGCATTATAACTCCCCTGTATGAAAGTACAGAAAGAGCTATTGCTCTACCCCCAGTGTCAGTGTTGGTGTCAGCATCTGCATTGGCATTGTTGGAGGCGGAGTTAACAAAAATGTTAAAGTTTTACATCAGATTTTTAAGACCTTATGTTTTCTAAATCCTCAGATGGATTTAGTGTATATTTGGTATGATTACAGATGTTGGTATATTGAGTACTATCCACAATCCTGCTCATGACCTAGAGGTCAAGGTCACAGACTTAGAAATTTTATGTTAAAGTTTTGCATGAAAGTTTTTAAGAGCTCTAATTTCTAAATCCTAGCATGGATATTTGGCATGATTATAGATATTGGTCCAAAATTTTTATGACATAGAGGTCAAGATCATGGACTTAGAAATTTATGTTCAAGTTTTACATCAAAGTTATTTTAAGAATTCTTAATTTCCAAACTCTTGCATGGATTTACTTGATATTTGGCATGATTATAGATACTGGTCTAAATTTTATTCAGCACTGTCCCCAACATATGACCTAGAAGTCTAGGTCAGGGACTTCGAAATTTTATGTTTTACCTCGAAGTTCTTAAGGTCTTGTATTTTCTCAACTAGTTTCAAATCATACTACATGTATTCATTTAGTTTATATTTGGTGTACAGATAGCTATGGAAGATGTTCTTCTTCCAAAATTATATCCAGTACCGTTTCCACCCCCAACCCCCCCTCTCCCCCCCCCCACCCCCCTCCTGCTGCCCACTATGATCTTAATTTTAAGGTCATAGTCCTACTTTTGTTATTTGATTGACAAGCCCGAAGTCAGGCAAGCCATCCTGTCCGGTGACAGGTCCTATTTGTCTTTTAATATATTTTTAAATGAAAAGTTGGGGTGAATATAGGTCTGTTTTGACTAAGTAAAAGTATGTATCCAGAAAGTTCTGACAGACATCTGACCTAGAACAGGTGCCACAGAGCATGGCATATGATCAGGTTCTGTACTGTTTCTCCCTCATTCATCAATATTTAAGCACCCCGGCAGGTGGTGGAATGGTCATTCAAATTCTAGGCTATGAATGGTTGGGAGTTAAGCTGTCTTTATACTTTGGTTAAATACGATATACTGCATTTCTATTGTTTTCAATTCTGCATTCCATGCTTTATACTTAGGTTTTTCCAAATTACTGGAAAAACTTGTAGTAAAATATCTACCTAACTGGAGTACACTTTAAAGAAAGATCAGCAGAGGATTTCATGAGGGGCATATTATAGATGTTTTTACATTTTTTTTAAATTTTTTTCATTTTTTTTTTTTTTCATAATAGCATATGCTGTTGCTACTCATTTGAATTGTCTCAATTTGTGGAAGCAATGCAAATGAGTACGGTAAGAGTCCTAAAATTGAGTGCGCCAAAGTGGCTGACAAAATGGCATATGCAAACAGTATAGACCCAGATCAGACTGCTCCTGAAGGAGCAGTCTGATCAGGGTCTACACTGTTTGCCATTACACTAAGGATTTTAAGAAACAACTGCATTAAAAGCAAAAATTAGGCCAAGAAAGTATGGTATAAAGTGTTTGAAATTTTAGGACATTTACTGTACCACAAATGCCTCTAAAAGTGTATCAATATGCATACAGTGATGACCCATACCAGCATGCATGCATGATCTGGTCAGGGTCTTTGCTAATAAACCTTCTGTGGGGAAAGCATATACCATAATTACCCTAATATTTCAGACAGATTCTAAGCAAACAGTGTAGACATAGATAAGATGCCACCTAATGCAACATCTGATCAGGGTGCTCACTGTTTGCCAGTCATCCAGCAGTTTTAGACAAATCTGCTAGTAGTAAAATTGACTTGTTCAAATTTTACACCTAGTTACCATGTCCATGGAAATGGAACCTGCTGGCGAAACTTCCCCCTCCGATAAACTGATTAATGAGGTGATAAACTGACATAGCTCGAGACTAGATCCTTTATTCAAATGAAAAGTACTTACATTTTTCTTATTTCTTCATGAAAACATATGTTGTGGTTACTCCATAAAAATATATGTTGTGGGTACTTATTAGAAGTGCCTCGGTGAGGCACTTCTAATGAGTACCCACAACATATATTTTTGTAGAGAAATAAGAAAAAATATTTTATGGATACCCCTGGAGCTATGATTGAGATATATTTTGTTGATTTTGCACCAAAACATATCTGCGGTTTCTCACTGGAATTTCCTTGGTGAAAGAATTCTAGATATTTGTAGTACCCACAATCATGTTTTGGTGGTAAAATAACAAAAATGCCTTTTAAATGTTCCCTTTATCTAAATCTATGCATGTCCTGATGAGGTATGTGAGCTGAATCAAGTCTTTGCTGTTGGCATATGAACTACGGCCCATTTATGGCTCAACTCATTACGAAAACACGCCTATTCAAATATATAGAAAATTTCACCTCCAAAAACTGAAAATTTTCAGATAAAAACTCTGATATTTTTCATATTTCTGCTCAAAACATAGATTGTGGGTACTCGTTAGAACCGCCTCGGCGAGGCGGTTCTAACAAGTACCCACAATCCATGTTTTGAGCAGAAATAAGAAAAATAATGTATATAAAAATTATTATTTACCCCTGTAAACCCCAGTTTTACTATATAAAAGTGGGGTTTACGGGGGTCAAAATTATATAGGCATGTTTTCATGATGTGTATCATATCATAGATGTACATGTAGTCTAATATATACACATATACCTATTTGAATTGCACAGCCTTGCGTAAATTTTTTGATAGGCATCTGCTGTCTCAACAGGGCCTTTGCTGTCTTTGATACAAGCCATGTCATGCGAAAAGGGCTCTTCAGATTTTCTGTTGCATTACGAAAACACGCCTTTTCAAATTTCACCTCCAAAAACTGAAAAATTTCAGATAAAAAACTCTGACATTTTTCATTTTTCTGCTCAAAACATAGATTGTGGGTACTCATTAGAATTGCCTCACCAAGGCAGTTCTAATGAGTACCCATAATCTATGTTTTGAGCAGAAATAATGTGTACCCCTGTAAAGCCCATTTCTATATAAAAGTGGGGTTTAAGGGGGTCAAAATTATGTAGGCATGTTTTCATGATGGAGTCAATCATTCAGTGTACATGCCTGGCCCCTTAGCAAGGCCACATAACTAGTTCTTTGGCTGACGATTCCCTTGGCTTACACTTATGTGAGTGAACAGCATAAGTTCTGGTGAGACTGGGCAGCTGCACAGGCTCGCTTGGACCTTCGCTGTTTGCATCTGCTATAAATGCTCTTTATCCATGACACAGCTCATATCGAGGGTTGATCGCAAGACTGTAATATAACTCAAACATATTTTTGAAACCCTTGTTTAGGGGCAACTTTGACCCCTTTGTAAACAATGCAAATTTAGGTGCCATTGCTCATACGAGCAATGGCACCTAAATTTTCATTGTTTACAGAAAGAAATGTTGTGATCTTCATAACGCCTAACATGGTGAGGGGATTAAGTTTGGGGAAAAACATCCATCTGACTTATTACAGTCTTGCGCTCAACCCTCGATATGTTCTCCAGTAATCTTTGTTTGTACAATAAAGAACCTGATCAGCCTTTATGGATACACAAGCTGATCTTGGGCTATACTTCTGCATGTTCCACAAAGGTCAGAATCAGAATTTTACTGGTGATATGTCCAGTGACATTCCTTTACCAGGGAAAAATACCTTTTGATTTAGCACAGCTCATTTAGTGCTGATGTCATTGTAGTGCAGTTATATGTTTAGTAAATTTTAATATCATATTATTTGTATGAGACATAATTCAGTGATGGAGATGTTATTGTAATGAAATTTTTGTATCTTTTTTGTACTGTAATATACAACTCATAGATCTAGATAAGAGGGGGCGTCAGTTAAATATTTTTCTTTTTTGTCTAAGAAAATATACATTGTTGGTACTCATTAGAAGTGCCTCAGTGAAGTGTTTCTAATGAGTACCCACAATGTATGTTTTTATGGGGAAACAAGAATAAAATCGGTCTTTTTCCTTTCAAAAAAGAAACCTTATCTATGTACTATACTTCTAGAATTTGTAGTTGTCCATTCTACCATCTGTTGATGTGTTTAAAATATTGCTGTATTTATGGCAAACAGTGTAGACCCTGATCAGATGACGCATTCTGCGGCATCTGATCTGAGCCTACACTGTTTGCTCAGCCTGTCTGTTCTATTACTTAGGGTAAATACAATAGAATATTTACTATCAAATGATTGTGTGACGTAATAAGGAAGCATTGTGTTAAAGTGCAGGCTGATCAGGGCCTTTCATGTTTGCATATGTCAAGGGGATATTTTTTCAGGGCATGGCCAAATTGTATTTATAAATATGCTCGTATTTATATATGTACTTGTATTTATATGATGTGTACTTGAACTTACTTATGTACTGGTATTTATATATATATATAAATGTATATAAGATTAATTGGTATTTTACATACCAATATGTTTTATTATATTTACATGTTATTGCTTATTTCATGAGCTATAATACTGTGCAATAATATATACATGTATATACTAGCAATGATCAGAACTTCGACTTCATAGTCAGCAACTTTAAATGTTGTATGCAGTGAACCACTAATTGTTGCAAACAATTATTGTATGCAGTGAACCTCTAGTTTTTACATGCAGTGAGCTACTAATTGTTGCAAACGGTAAGCCTTTAATTGCTACATATGGTGAGCCTCTAACTATTGCATGCAGTGAGCCTCTGATTGTTGCATGCAGTGAGCCTCTGATTGTTGCTTGCAGTGAGCCTCAGATTGTTGCATGCAGTGTCTCTGATTGTTGCATGCAGTGAGCCACTAATTGTTGCATATGATGAGCTGTTAATCTTTACTTGCAGTGAGCTCTGTTAATGTCCCTGGCATTTATGCCGATGGGTATACAGTTTCAGCTTTCCATTCATCTATTCTCATTCTTTCTTCCGTTGCGTACATAGAAATCTGTGTCAAAGTTTATAAGAGTTCAGAACTTCCACATCTGACAATGAATTACGTTCATATTTGGTATGGTGATAGATATTGGTCAAAAATTTTATGCAGTACCATCTCCACCCCGCTACATGACCTCAAGATCAAGGTCATAGACTTAAATTTTTTAATTTTTGTTATGAAGTTTTTAGGACCACATTATTTCCAAACAGTTGGATGGATTTTGTTCGTTTGTAGTATGATGATAGGTATTGGTCCAAAATTTTATGCAGTACCATCCCCACCCCATTATATGACCTCAAGGCCAAGGTCACTGACTTAGAATTTTTATGTAAAAGTTTTGTGTTAAAAATGTTTTTAGAACCTCATTACTCGTATTTCTGAAATGTTTGATGCAGTGCCATCCACATTCCTATGTTACCTCAAAGTGAAGGTCATCGACATAGAATTTTTATGTTAAAGTTTTTAGCACCTCATTATTTCCAAACCCTTTGATGGATTTGGTTTATGTTTGGTATATGTATGAAGATTTAGACTGGTCACTCATTTTACATAGTACCATCCCTATCACCTACATGATCTGAGGGTCAAGGTCATGGACTTAGAAGTTTTACATTAATGTATTTAGATCCTCAGTATTTACAAACCCTGTGGAAGATTTGGTTTATACCTGGTATGAAGATATATATTGGTCCAAATTTTACGCAGTACCATTCCCACCGACCCAGGACTTTAATCTTTATGTTGAAGTTTTATATTTAAGTCTTTAAGATGCTATTTTATACAAACCTAATAATTGGATTTGGTCTGTATATGGTTTTGCATATGGTATCTTTAGGACACTTTCACTGACTTAGTTTTTAGAGTTTTTTGTTACACTTTTAATGGATTTATTTCATTTTAATACCCCCACTCCCCAGCATTTATGCCAAGGGGTATGTAGTTTTCTTTTTGCATTCGTCTGTTAGTATGTTTATCCGTTCTTTATTCCTTCACATTTGTAGAAATCTGCGTCAAAGTTTTTTAGCTCACAACTGCCACATCTTATGTTGGATTAAGTTCATATTTGATATGGTGATAGATAGTGATACAATGTTTTTATCAACACCATCTTGACCCATGCCTGTGGTCCTGAGTTCAAGGTCACCGACTTATAAATTTCATGTTAAAGTTTCTGTATTGAAATTTCTAAGACCACATATTTTCCAAGCCTTATTATAGATTTAGTTTATATTTGGTTTGACAATAGATATTGATCTGAAGTTTTTATCCGCATCATCTGGACCCATGCCTGTGGCCTTGAGGTGAAGGTCACAGACTAAGCATTTTCATGTTAGAGTTTTTTATTTTTAAATTGTTTTAAGAGCTCTTTGCTTCCATACCTTGTGATGGATTTAGTTCATATATAGTATGATGAATTTATTCTAACTTTGCATCAACACCATTCTCACCTATTGATGTGCCCTACAGGTCAAGGTCATGGACTTAGAATTTTCATATTAAAGTTTTTGCTTATAAGATTGTTTAGACAGCCTTTTTAAATAGAGGAAGTGGTAAGGCGGGGGTATATGTGCACCACTGGGCTCTTTGTCTAATTGTTGCATGAAGTGAGCCACTAATTTTTGCATACAATGGGCTATTAATCATTACCTGCAATGAGCTCTAATTGTTGTATGCAGTGAGTCACCAATTGTTGCATATAATGGGCTGTTAATGATTACGTACAATAAGCTCTGATTGTTGTATGCAATGAGCCACTAATTGTTGCATATAATGGGCTGTTAATGATTACCTGCAATGAGCTCTGATTGTTGTATGCAGTGAGCCACTAATTGTTGCGTATAATGGGTTGTTAATCATTACCTGCAATGAGCTCTAATTGTTGTATGCAGAGAGTCACTAATTGTTGCATATAATGGGCTTTTAATCATTACCTGCAGTGAGCTCTAATTGTTGCATGTAGTGAGCCTCTGATTATTGCATGCATGCAGCCTGTGATTGCAGAGAGCTAGGTATTGTTGCATGAGTCAAACATTCATACATTCCATGTTCTTGTGGTGGTCCAGTTTTCATGTTTGTAGTCACTTGACTGTTTCAGGGGTTGTAATTTTTAAAGATTTTGATGTAGGGAAAGGACTACGCTGAATTAAAATGCCACACCCACTTCTAATTGTCAGCCAGTCAGATTGCTTGATCTAGGTTACATACTTAATGCAAAACACAGGGCATGTCCGGGTTCAGTAAGACCTGGGTTAACTTGCCATGTTTACCCAGATAATCAGGAAATCTTTATTTATCTTCACACTGGTACCAAAATTTTAACCACTGGACCATCTGGAGACGAAACACTGTGTAGAATCTTAATAGACTACTCTGTCTGAATATTTAGGGTAAATGTAGCAAAAAATATACACCACCTCTTTATACCAAAGCAAAGCAAAAAACCATGTTAGCTAAACTACACTGTTGTAGCCAAACAAAAATGTAAAGATTATATAGAAAATGACTATTTTTATTCCCCTACCTGCCAAAGGCAGCAGTGGGGGCATATAGCATTTCAGCATGATGTTACAACTGTATGTGCATATTATGTGATGTTCAGAACCAGAGTCTAATAAATGTATTAATGTTACATTCATTCACGCTGATATTTACGTCCGCATTTCTTCTGGAGGTCATAACTTGGGTACCTTTTATGCTAGGAAGTTGAAATTCAGTATGCTTCTTACCCAGACATAAACCTTCAAGTCTGTGCTAGTTGCCCCTGGATCTTGTCCTGGGTTGGGGCTATGGGTCAAAATGTATAACATCAGATTCAGCATTTGGAAAATAGTTGTTGAAATTTATGCATCCAGATGGGCAAAGGCCAAAGGATGGGGGCATTTGTGTACTTTGGACATGTGTTTAGTTTTACCATAAATTTCATTTTTAGCTCACCTGAACAGGATTCATCATCATGAAAACATGCCTATATAATTTTGACCCCCATAAACCCCACTTTTATGTAGTAAAACTGGGGTTAACAGGGGTATACATTAATTTTCTTATTTCTGCTCAAAAATATAGATTGTGGGTACTCGTTAGAACCACCTTGGCGAAGCGGTTCTAACAAGTACCCACAATCTATGTTTTGAGCAGAAATATGAAAAATATCGGAATTTTTATCTGAAAACTTTCAGTTTTTGGTTTTTGGTGGTGAAATTTTCAATATGTTTGAATAGGCGTGTTTACATTATGTGAAAAGCAGTTGTACTACCCCCGGCATAAGAGGTGGTGTTTTTGCTTTAGTGTTGGTGTCCACAAAATGTAAAAGTTTGACAGTGAAGATTTTAACACTTAGCACTCTGGGTTAAAAATTCAGCAGACATTTTGAAATATTTTTTCTTATGCTGAATTAGCCCAGAGTGATGATAGTTAAGACCATTACTTTGAAGACTCTGTCCATATTTGGAATGATGATAGGACAAGGTTAAAAGATTTTATCAGCACCATCCCTGTCTCTGCCTGTCATCACGAAAACATGCCTATATAATTTTGACCCCCTTAAACCCCACTTTTATATAGTAAAACTGGGGTTTACAGGGGTATACATTATTTTTCTTATTTCTGCTCAAAAACATAGATTATGGGTACTCATTAGAACCGCATCAGTGAGGCAGTTCTAACGAGTACCCACAGTCCATGTTTTGAGCAGAAATATGAAAAATATCAATTTTTTATCTGAAAATTTCCAGTTTTTGGGGGTAAATTTTTTCCTTATATTTGAATAGGCGTGAATTCGTAATGGACCTTGAAATTGCATCTGAAAGTTTTACATTTAAGTTTCTAAGATATCATAACATCCAAACCATACTAATGATGGATTTAGTTCATATTTGTGATCATCACAAGTATTTGTGCAAAGTTTTCATCAGTGCTTTCCTGAGCTCTTCCCATGACCTTGAGGTCATATCAGACTTAGAATTTTCATTTTAAAGTTTTTAAGACCTCATTATATTTAATGCTGATGATCGATCTAATTCATATTTGGGCCAGGCCATGCAAAAACATGTCTTTGTGCATATGGGAACAGTGAAAACACAGATCAACCTGCCCTTTCTGAGCCATCTGATCAGGGCATTCACTGTCCACTAACAGAATCATTGGATACTACAGAATGTACCAGTATGAATGGAGAGCAAAAGCCTGTGAAGATACATTGTATACCATAACCTCTTCATAACACTATTGTTGGGGTCCATAAGATAAACCATGTTAGTTAAGCAACCGTGTTATATCCAAACAAAAATGTATAGATTATATTGAAAAATGACCATTTATGGTCATTTTTCAATATAATCTATACATTTTTGGGATCCATCTTTGAACTGTGTTATATCCAAAACTGTGTTATAACAAACCGTGTTATAGAGGTTGTAGTGTATATGCACAGGATGATGTGAATCCACACATTTAGTGTATGCTCAAAGGCACTTTTTCACTTGACACGGGGAATATTAAAGGTACTGGTCCAAAGTTTTTACTAGTACTATCCTGACCAATTAGTCCAAATTCCAAGATGGAAGACTCCACTTGGTATAAATGAGTTAACCTTTAACACACTCTGGGCTAATTCAGCAGGCAACAAATTGGTAATACTTTTCTTATATTTCCCAGAAAATAATTTGCATGAAATGTCAAATCCTGTTTTCTAAGAAAAATATATCAAAATGTCTGCTGAAAATTTTACATATAGTGCTGAGTGTTAAATATAAAATCTTGATTTGTGCCATTTTGGTTTTTGTGTGTTTACTTCAAGAATTAAAACTTGATTTGTGCCATTTTGGCTTGTGTTCACTTTAGGCATGAAAACTTCATTTATGCCATTTTGGCTTGTGTTCACTTTAGGCATGAAAACTTCATTTATGCCATTTTGCCTTGTGTTCACTTTAGGCATGAAAACTTCATTTATGCCATTTTGCCTTGTGTTCACTTTAGGCATGAAAACTTCATTTGTGCCATTTTGCCTTGTGTTCACTTTAGGCATGAAAACTTCATTTGTGCCATTTTGGCTTGTGTTCACTTTAGGCATGAAAACTTCATTTGTGCCATTTTGGCTTGTGTTCACTTGAGGAATGAAAATTTCATTTGTCATTTAGGCTTTTTTCTGTTCACTTTAAATTGGTTTCTACATTCCACACAATTTAACACATATTACAATACTTTATTTTTACCTCAAGTACTGGCACAGAATGCCTGAGCAGTAAGTGTAGACCCCGATCAGATGCCAAAGAAGACAGCATCTGACCAGGGTCTGCACTGTTTGCCACTCAGCCAGCAGCTTGTAGACCATATTAATGGTAGTAAAATGTACTTGCTCAAATTTTATTACAGATATGATAAGGAGCGTGTCTGAATACTTAGGTTAAGTACAGTAATTAGTCTACATATTCGGACACCTGGGCCCAGTTGTCCAAAGCATCTTTAGCTTAACAAGCTTGTTAATGACAAACTTGTTAATGGTTGTAGCTAAGGTATTTTTAAATAAGTTGATATATTCGCTGCAAAAATGTGAGTAGCTTTTGCAAAAGCTACTCACATTTTTTCAGCAAAAATGTCAATGTGTTTGCCATATTTCAAGATAGAAATTTTAACATAAACTTAGCTAACAATTTTTTAATTGTTTTTTATTTTTTAATTTTTAATTTGTTAAGTTTTGAAGAACTTGGCCCTGGACCCTATTTTTATTACTCCCTTAAAACACACTGCAAATGTTGAGATAGCTTAACTCATTAAGACACAGGTCCTAAGATTTGAACACATTCATTGTACTAACTGTTGATGTGTGTAAAAACTGTTGAGTGGCAAACAATGTAGACCCTGATCAGATGCTGCATTTTGCAATATCTGATCTGGGTCTGCATTGTTGGTTCATTGTTGGCTCAGGCCTATCTGTTCCAATACTTGGAGTAAATGCAGTGTTGTAATACTTGCTGTAATTGCCTTGCCATACTCACAAGACATGATATCATGCAAACACTCAGACTTCATAATTCTGGGATCATTTTCTCGTTCTCAAAAAAAACAAACATTGTGGATACTCATTAGAAATGCCTCAGCGAGGCAAGGTGCTTCCTTGTGGGTATCCATTTAAAGTGCCTCAGTGAGGCAAGGCACTCCTAATGTATACCAACAACATATTTATGGAGAAATAAGAGAAATTAGCCCAGAATTATCACCAAACATTCCACTCTTCCCTAATACAAAGTTCTCTGATTAATGATATATAAATTGTCTCCTACATACCCCATTTATCTGGAGTTAATGAGTAACATTCATATTTCTGAAAATGGAAGTGATAGGTGCTTAACATATTCCTGTGATTATAAACAATAATTGTAATTGCATTTTTTCTAAGATATTGTTAGGCATTTTCTAAATTTGTAAGTTACTGTTAGGCAAGTTTCTGAATTTCTAAGTTATTGCTAGGCAACTTGCTAAATTTCTAACTTATTGTTAGGCAATCTTCTAAATTTCTATGTTATTGCTAGGCAACTTTCTAAATTTCTAAGTTATTGTTAGGCAATCTTCTAAATTTCTATGTTATTGCTAGGCAACTTTCTAAATTTCTAAGTTATTGTTAGGCAATCTTCTAAATTTCTATGTTATTGCTAGGCAACTTTCTAAATTTGTAAGTTACTGTTAGGCAATCTTCTAAATTTCTATGTTATTGCTAGGCAACTTTCTAAATTTCTAAGTTATTGTTAGGCAATCTTCTAAATTTCTACGTTATTGTTAGACAATTTTCTAAATTTCTAAGTTATTGGTAGGCAATTTTTTAAATAAATTTCTACATTCTTGTTAGGCAATTTTCTAAATTTCTACATTATCATTACGAAAACACGCCTATTCAAATATATTGCAAATTTCACCACCAAAAACTGAAAGTTTCAGATAAAAAATTCCGATATTTTTTTACAAATTTCTGCTCAAAACATAGATTGTGGGTACTTGTTAGAACCGCCTCGCCGAGGCGGTTCTAACGAGTACCCACAATCTTGTTTTTGAGCAGAAATAAGAAAAATAATGTATACCCCTGTAAACCCCAGTTTTACTATATAAAAGTGGGGTTTCAGGGGGTCAAAATTATATAGGCGTGTTTTCGTGATGTTATTGTTGGGAATTTTTTAAGTGATTGTTGGTGTAGTACTAATGAAAGTGATATGTTGAATAATTTATGTAATTGTAAGTGATCCTGAAATAAATATTTGTTACAAAATTATATCTTGTATTTTAGTTCTTGTTGGTTTACCTCCAACTCTACACCCTCCCCCCCCCCCCCCCCCCCCTCACCCCACACACACACACACCATACAATGTTTTTATTTGCTCACCTGAGCATGAAGTGCTCAGTGACCTATTGTCATCAGTCAATGTCTGTTGTGCGGCATCAACAATTTTGTTCAAAATACTACTGCTAAACCCCAGGGCCAAGTGACTCGAAACTTAACAGGTAGTATCAAGGTGACTTGTTGATCATAAATAGCTAAAATGGTTCCATTAGAAATCCAAGATGGCAACCATCTTGAAAATTTGTTTTGCCCATTTGTAAGCCACTGAGGCTTAATCATGGCATCTGGTCAGGGGGCTAATGGGGATAATTTAGGTGGGGTGGGGTGTCTTTTTTGTCTTCTATAAAATAATGGTACTCCATGAGGCATAGAATTTTCTAGGGACTCAAAAACAAGTTCACACTGGAATGTGCAGTCAATGGTGCACCATAGCCAATCCCCTCACTTGTTGTTAATGTTGCTAATAGCATGACTGATGGACAAATGCTCTCGCACACCCTTACCATGAAAGGAAGTCCTGTAGCAAATTTTGGTTAAATTCCTCTCAGAGGTTTGGGAGAAGATAGCTTGATAGACGGATGGATGCCAGACAGATGGATTCCGGATGGACGGTAAAATAATGCTTGTGCACACCCTTACCTTGTGGGTCTGTATACAAAACAACATTCAAACAAATATTTCTTTTTTCTTTAATTCAAACATCAGATTTCTAGATACTCTATAAAAACCAAATATGTATACAGTAAATGTCCTCAAATTTCATTCACCAATATGTCTTGACAAAATGGCATATGTAAGTAGTGCAGACCCAGCTCAGACTGATCTGGGTCTACACTGTTTGTCATTCTACCAAGTATTTTAAGAAACAGCTGCAAAAAAAAAAAAGCAAATTTTAGGCTAAAAAAGTATGGAAAAAAGCATTTGAAACCTTTGGATATTTATCTAATAAAAATAATAGCACCATTTGAAAGCTACGAGATCCTAGAATAACTTGGCTCTAGTGGAAGTGGTACATTATAAAACATATGTAGGTAGATGTTTCAACTATAATTTTAACTTTAGACACCTGAAGACCAGAGAACTCCATTTGAACCCTGGTCCTGCTGAACCCGGATATGCCCTGCCTTGGCTAATAGTGTAGATCCAGATCAGTTGGCAACTAATCTGGATTTGCACTGTTTGTCATTAAGTATAAGAATTTGTATCAACAACTCAGTTCAAGTAATCTGATAGGCTGAAAATTAGAAGTGGGCATGGTATAATAATTTATTCAACATGGCAAGGGTTAAACAAATCCTCTGGGTTGTTCAGGGAAAAGCATAAAAACCTATTTTATTCACAGCTTCAAAACTGGCTGCAAACAACCACACCAGTCACACTAGACACATTTTTGTTGTTTATTTTAGGGATGGGAAACTTTCCTGATTTCAGGATTGAAAACTTTCATATTAAGCATGAAATTTCACTTTTACACTTGTTCACAGTACCATGTTTTTGTGTCAAAAGTGGTTATTTGGGTTAATATAAGCCTGAAATTACTTTAAAAACTAATTATTAAACAAGGCATCCCAGGTGATACAAATTCCTTCGCACAAGACTACTTGGTGTGGGCAGACACTGAACTGGGAAATTTCATGATATATAATAGTTATATGAATGAAGAAACAAAAAGCCTGTGACCTTAATGTAAAGGTCATAAGCTACAGTATTGTAAACATTCAGATTAGATCTCACATGATAGAAAATATTTCAGTCCTGTCATCCTTGATCTGAGCCCAGCACCTGAAAGTCAAACTTGCTCAAGATATTATCATACCCACAAATGTGTAAAGTTGTAAAGTTATATTAAATCCATTGATAAATGTGTGTGTGTGACGGGGAGGGGGGGGGGGGTTAGTGATGACAAAGTTGTTTCTAAAAATAGCCAGCTACCTTGACCTTGAACCCAGCAACCTGAAAGTTGAACTTGCTCGAGATATTATATTACCCAAGATTTGTGTGAAGATACATTAAAATCCATTGATAAATGCTGGGGCTAGAGCGATGACAAAGTTTTTTTCTAAAAATAGCCACAGTTACCTTAACCCTGAGCCCAGCAACCTGAAAACTGAACTTGCTCGAGGAACTACCATAACCAACAAGTTATATTAAAATCCATAAATAAATGTAGGCACTAGAGCGACGACAAAGTTTTTCTAAAAATAGCCACAAAGACCTTGACCTTGAGCCCAGGGCCCTAAAACTTGCTCGAGATATTATCATAACCAACGTTTGTGTGATTTTACATTAAAATCCATTAATGGAGCAATGACAAAGTTTTTTTCTAAAAATAGCCACAGTGACCTTGACCATGAGCCCATGTCCCTGAAAGTCGAACTTCCTCGAGATATTGTCATACCCAAAATTTGTGTGAAGTTACATTAAAATCCATTAATAAGTGATGACAAAGTTTTTCTAAAAATAGCCACACTGACCTTGACCTTGAGCCCAAGACCCTGAAAGTCAAACTTGCTCAAGATATCATAACCAACATTTTTGTGATTTTACATTTGTGTGATTTTACAGTAAAATCCATCAATAAATGTAGGTGCTGGAGTGATGACAAAGGTTTTGTTCTGAAAATAGCCATAGTGACCTTGACCTTGTGCCCAGGACCCTGAAAGTCAAACTTGCTCGAAATATTGTCATACCCAACATTTGTGTGAAATCAAAATCCATTGATAAATGTAGGCACTAAAGAGATGACAAAGTTTTTTTTCTAAAAATAGCCACAGTGACGTTGACCATGAGCCCAGCAAACTGAATGTCAAACGCTTGAGATATTGTCATACCCATCATTTATGTGAAGTTATATTAAACTCCATCGATAAATGTAGGCTCTTGAGCAATGAAAGTGTTTTTCTAAAGATAGCCACACTGACCTTGACCATGAGCCCAGGACCCTGAAAGTCAAACTTATTCGAGATATTGTCTAGCCAACATTTGTGTGAAGTTACATTAAAATCCATCAATAAATATAGGTGCTAGAGGGATAACAAAATATAAACATACGTATGTACGTACGTACGAACGTGCGTACACATTTACGTATGAGACAAACCCTGTATCCCCTCCACAATTTCGCTGTGCAAGGGCGTAACAAGTTATTAGTTGCATAAGCTCTAGATAAGAGGGAGTATCCATAATTTTTTTTTTTTTTTTTTTATTTCTGAAGAAAAACATATGTTGTGAGTACTCTTTGAGAAATAAAAAAAATATTAGTAGTTTTTGGAATGAAGTTTTAGATTTCAGGATTGATTATTAAAGACTATTCTTATCCCTGTTATTTATAAGTGGACCTTAATCCATTTACGCTTAGCATCCCATAAAAGTAACATAGGCAAACAGTGTAGGCCCAGATCAGACAATGTGGCATCTAATCAGTGACTACACTGTTTGCATTAAACACAGAAATTTCTAAAAAAAAAAAAACATGGTTATAACGAAAAACCAACCAAACACCCTTTCTATTGGAAAAGGACCAAGCCAAAGACTTAGGGTAGCAGAGTCCACTAGGCATAAATGATTAAAAAGTAAAGGTAAGTCTATGCCTAGTTTTGCTGAATCTGCCCAGTGATTCAGAGCAGAAATAACTAGTAACAGTGTTTTTTCTTCTGCTGTGACCTTAAAAATTAGGTCAAGGTTACCAAAATCTAAACAGTTCTTTGTTATGTCCAAAATATATGTTCATGAAAATTTGGTAAAAATCCAACCACTGGTTCACAAGATATTGTGCAGACAAGAAAGTGTGACGCCTATGCCAACGCTGATGCCAATGCCAACACCAACTGGATCCGCACCAAAAACAATATGTCCTCCTTACTAAAGGCAGGGAGGGGATGAATAACAAGATTTTGTTCACTAATATGTGGCAGTGAAGGACAGATACAGAGAATTTCTTAAGAAGGAATATTTGATAATAATTCTGGGATAATTTTCTCCAGTTCTCCATAAAAACATGTTGTGGGTACTTATTAGAAATGCCTTGTTGAGGCTCTTCTAATGAGTCCTCTGCAGTTAGACATGCCATTCCATTTCAAAAATAGACGTATTCAAATATATTGAATATTATACCACCCAAAAATGAAAACTTTCAAATGAAAAATTCTGGTCGTTTTCATATTTCTGCTCAAAACATAGATTGTGGGTACTCGTTTGAAATGCCTCAATGAGGCAGTTCTAACCAGTACCCACAATCTATGTTTCTGAGCAGAAATAAAAAAAAATGCATACCCCTGTAAACCCTAATTTTGCTATATAAAAGTGGGGTTTAAAGGGGTCAAAATTATATAAGTATGTTTCTGTCATGCATCTCAATATGTTTTGCTCTCATCCACTACAGCTAAGCATGACTGCGAAGACCATCTTGGCTTTAAATATTAAAATATATCATCTGATTATAACTTGTAAACACACAATATCAAATTATACATACTCTTATGAAACTGTGAAACAATAATACTTAGCCACTTTTTTGTGTGGTGGCAGATAACTCTTGTCAAAAATTGACGACATGTGCCCATTAGCAACCCCAAACCAGATCTCAACAATATCAATGCACACTCAAAGTTTGGTGAAAGTCCATTATGTCTACTTAAGTTACTGTCCAGAAACTAAAAGATGGACCAATGGATGTACAATGGACCAACCGACGGACAACCAATGTGAAATCATAATACCCCTCTACTATTGTGTGGTGGGGTATAAAAAAAAGGCACTTCTGTCTCACAATATCAAATATTATACTCCAAAAAGGCACTTTTTTTTGAAGGCTTGTTAAGGAGGAGTATACATACAGTCGAACCTCGTTATCTCGAACTTGCTTATTTCGAATTACCCCTTATCTCAAAGTGAAAATCTGGTCCCTGTTTTAACATGAAACTCTGACAACAGGTAACAAAATAATGTGGAAAAGAGGAGAAATTGCTCCTAAGGAGCAATTTCTCCTCTTTTCCACATTATTTTATATATATATATTTCTAACTTCAGGAGTCAAATTACATATTCATTTGTTAAATATGGTTGTTCAATTTATTGCTTTCCTCACCCTCTCAACTCTGATATGTCAAGGTACGGATATCTCGAAGAATTTCAGTGAGTCCCTTGGAATTCAAGATAACGAGAGTCGACTGTATTTGGTAATAATTCTCGAATATTTTTTCTTATTTCTCTATAAAAACATATTCTGTGGCTCCTCAGTAGAAGTGCTTCAATGAGTACCAAAGAGTATGTTTAAGGAGAAATGAGAAAATTATCACAAATGCAAGTGGGCCAGTAGGAATTTAATACATCCCTGCCCGTCAAAATGATTCTGGATAATAATTCACAAGAAGGGCATCCAGATAAAATTAATCAGGGCCTCACATTAAATTTTGTTTGCTTGTGTTTTACAGTAATCATTTGCTTGTGTGTACAGGTGTCTGTCTCTCCATCATCCATCTGTCCACATTTTCTCTGGGCAATATATCTTGTATGCTCAAAAAGTTTTGGTATGTGGGTACATGTAGACATAGAAGACAATGTCTTGCATACCATAAATTTAAGGCCACTGTGGCATATATATGTAAATTTACATGATTGAACTGTCAAGCCTTTCTTTAAAAATAATAAAATAAAAACACTTGAATTTATATTTTAGAATGTTGTATCTGCTGCTTACATTGTGACTGGTTCTTTAAGGAACTAAAGAATGAGCAATGTAGGTCCAGATGAGATGGTGCATGACAAGCCATGTCATCATGATCTACACTGCCTGTGTCCTAATTTTTTGGTTTTGAATTTTTACCATTATACGCCTTTTGATGACAATGGATTAATCTAGATAATCCTCATTTCTCATTAACACATCTATGCCTAGTGTCCCATAAAAGGGACATGGCAAACCGTGTAGACCCAGATCAGACGCTGCAGAATGCGGCGTCTGATCGGCGTCTATACTGTTTGCATTAAATACAAGAATTTTTAGTGAAACATGGTCATAATAAAAACTGACCAGACACCCCTTAAACTGGAAATGCGTCACCTGATAGCAAAAAGTCAGTAACTCCTTATATATTTTAATGGGAGTTACTGACTTTTTGCACTCAGGTGACGAATGGTCTGGTCCAAAGAGTTAAGGCAGAAGATTCCACTTTGCACAAATGGGATAATACATTGAGTGTGTTTCATCGTTATTTTCAGAAAAAAGAGTCGAGACGAAAGTCTTTTCTAAATTTGTAAGTTACTGTTGGGCAATTTTCTGAATTTCTAAGTTATTGCTAGGCAACTTTCTAAATTTCTAACTTATTGTTAGGCAATCTTCTAAATTTCTATGTTATTGTTAAACAAATTTCCAAATTTCTACGTTATTGTTAGGCAATTTTCTAAATAAATTTCTACATTCTTGTTAGGCAATTTTCTAAATTTCTACATTATCATTACAAAAATACGCCTATTCAAATATATTGCAAATTTCACCACCAAAAACTGAAAGTTTCAGATAAAAAACTCCGATATTTTTCATATTTCTGCTCAAAACATAGATTGTGGGTACTCGTTAGAACCGCCTCGCCGAGGCGGTTCTAACGAGTACCCGCAGTCTATGTTTTTAAGCAGAAATAAGAAAAATAATGTATACCCCTGTAAACCCCAATTTTACTATATAAAAGTGGGGTTTAAGGGGGTCAAAATTATATAGGCGTGTTTTCGTGATGGGGTTTGTTGGGAATTTTCTAAGTGATTGTTGGTGTTGTACTGATGAACGTGATATGTTGAATAATTTATGTAATTGTAAGTGATCCTGAAATAAATATTTGTTACAAAATTATATCTTGTATGTATTTTAGTTCTTGTTGTTATACACCTTTCCTCCCCCCACCCCGAATACACATATTACAACATGTTTTTATTAGCTCACCTGAGCACGAAGTGCTAAGTGACCTATTGTGATCAGTCAATGTTTGTTGTGCGGCATCAACAATTTGCTTCAAAATACTACTACTAAACACTAGGGCCAACTGACTTGAAACTTAATAGGAAGTATAGGGGTGACTTGTTGACCAATACTAGCTAAAATCATTCAGATCAGAAATCCAAGATGGCCACCATCTTGAAAATATATTTTGCCCATCTCCTGAACCGAAAGGCCAATTGACTGGAAACTACATATGAAGTATCACAGGCCTCCTAGAGAAACCTTTTAAAACCTTAAATTTTGTGTTAATTTTAGCAAAACCTATATAACCTTTATTTTGCTCACAAAACCTCTAAATACCCTTTATTTTCACACAAAAACCTATATATTTTTGCAGAAAGGGCTTCTGTTTTTTTTTTACAGCAAATGTTGTTTTCTAGTGCTTGTAAATGTTATCTGGCTGGCTCATGGAACTGCAAATAGGTTTTGTATACAACTAGATCAGGAAAAAGTGTTATTGACCCAGGTATTGTAATAAATTACATGTACTTTGATTAGAACAATAATACATCATAAAGAAACTCTGGTACTAAGAAGAAAACGGCTTGAAATGTGATGAAAGTGAGTAGAGAATACCTTTATTTAACCTATATTTTTGTTGAAAAACCTGTAATAAAACCTATATTTTTGGTAAAAGGAACCTTCATAAAAATATTTATTTTCCAAATGGGCCACTAGGAGGCCTGGTATTATGGCAACTTGCAGATAAAAAAATAGCTAAGATCATTCCAATGGGAAATCCAAGACTTGAAAATCTATTTTGCACTTCTACTCTCTCTTAAATCCTCTGGGTTGTTCAGGGATCAATAAATTTTACCATAAAATTGCACAGAACAAATAGTCTCAAGTGAGCTACAGGGCTATTGGTCCTCTGACTTATGCATCCAAAAAAATGTGAAAGAAAAAACTTTCTGGAAAAGAACTTCAATGGCTCAGCATCTTTGGGGCCAAGAAAATTAGTTCTAGACATGAATATTTTGAGCCACTGAGGCTTAATCATAGCATCAGTCAGGGGGCTATGGGGATAATTTAGGTGTGTGTGGGGAGGGGGGGGGGGATGTCTTTTCGGTCTCCTATAAAATAATGGTATGTTGTGTGTACTTATTAGAATTGCCTCCATAAGGCAATTCTAACAAGTACACAGAACATATATTTTCATGATAAACTAGAATGTGCAGTTAATGGCGCACCATCTCAGATCCCCACGCTTGTTGCTCTTGCACACCCTTACCATGAGGGGAGGTCATGTAGCAAGTTTGGTTAAATTCTGCCCAGTGGTTTAGGAGAAGATAGCCTGATGGACAGATGGATGGATGTTGGATAGATTGATGCCAGACAAACATTAAAATAATATTGCTCTCACACACCCTTACCATGAGAGTCTGTGTACAAAACAACATACAAACAAATATTTAGGGGATAACTGCATTCAATTTTGGCATTTGGGGAGGTAAATCGGCGATTTTACGGTCGGAAATTTCGTTTTACGGCGACGCGTCAGCGGAGCCGTAAAACGTAATTTGCGACCGTAAAACCGCCGATTTACCTCCCCAAATGACAAATTTGATGCAGTTATCCCCATTCTAATGCATTTATTCATTTTTTCTGTTGAAATAATGTACTATTTGCACAAAACGACAAGTGCTGTGAGCTGCGTAAAACCAAATGCCAGCCAATGAGAAGCGACGTTACGTGATGACGTCGGATTTGCGACAGTATATCGCAGAATATACCGTCGCAAATTTTTGACGTTATCCAATCAGACGTCGCGTTACATACGCGAGTGCATTAGAATTCTTTTTTTCTTTAATTCAAACAGCAGATTTCTAGATACTCTATAAAAACAAAATATGTATACAGTAAATGTCCTCAAATTTTGTACACCAATATGTCTGACAAAATGGCATATGCAAACAGTGCAGACCCAGATCAGACTGCTGATCAGGGTCTACACTGTTCATCATTCTATTAAGTATTTTAAGAAACAGCTGCATAAAAAGCAAATTCTAGGCCAAAAAAGTATGGAATAAAGTGTTTGAAACCTTAGGACATTTACATAATAGAAATAATAGCACCATCTGAAAGCTACGAGATCTAGAATAACTTAGCTCTAGTTGAAGTGGTAGGTTATTAAGCATATGTAGGAGGATGTTTCAACTGTAGCTTTAACTTCAGACCCATGAAGACCTCAAGAGGATTCCATTCAAGGATTAACCCTGGTCCCGCTACATCCAGATATGCCCTGCCAGTTGGCAACTAATCTGGATTTGCACTGTTTGTCATTAAGGATGTGAATTTGTATCAACAACCCAGATAAAGTAATCAGATAGGCTGAAAATTTGAAGTGGGTATGGCATAATAATTTATTCAATACGGAGAGGGTTAAACAAATCCTCTAGGTTGTTCAGGGAAAACCATTAAAACCTCTTTTGTTCACAGTTTCAAAACTGGCTGCAAACAACCACATCAGTCACACTAGACACATTTTGTTTATTATTTATAAGTAGACCTTAATCCATTTATGATTAGCATCCCATAAAAGGGACAGGCAAACAGTGTAGGCCCAGATCAGACAAGGTGGCATCTAATCAGTGTCTACACTGTTTGCATTAAATACAGGAATTTCTAAAAAAAACATGGGTTATAACGAAAAACCAACCAAACACCCCTTCTTTTGGAAAAGGACATATCCAAAGATTTCAGGTAGCAGATTCAACTTGGCATAAATGATTAAAATGTAGGTATGTCTATGCCTAGCTTTGCTGAATCTGCCCAGTGATTCAGAGCAGCAATAACGAGAAACAATGTCCCCCCCCTCCCCACCCAAATTTGTTAAGGAGGAATATTTGATAATAAATCTGGGATAATTTTCTATATAAAATTGGGATTTAAGGGGGTCAAAATTATATAGGCGTGTTTTTGTGATGCATCTCAATGTTTGGCTCTCATCCACTACATCTAAGCATAACTGTGAAGACTATCTTGGCTTTAAATATTAAAATATATCATCTGATTATAACTTGTAAACACACAATATCAAATTATACATACTCTTATGAAACTGTGAAACAATAATACAATGTACTCAGTCACTTTTTTGTGTGGTGGCAGATAACTCTTGTCAAAAATTGACGAAATTTGCCCATTAGCAATCACAAACCAGATCTCAACAATATCAATGCACATTCCAAGTTTGGTGAAAGTCCACTGATATTTACTCAAGTTACTGTCCAGAAACTAAAAGACGGACCAATGGATGTACAATGGATCAACCGACGGACAACCAATGTGAAATCATAATACCCCTCTACTATTGTGTGGTGGGGTATAAAAAAAGGCACTTCTGTCTCACAATATCAAATATTATACTCCAAAAAGGCACTTTTTTTTTAGGGCTTGTTAAGGAGGAGTATACATACAGTCGAAACTCGTTATCTCGAACTTGCTTATTTCGAATTACCGCTTATCTGGAAGTGAAAATCTGGTCCCTGTTTTAACATGACACTATGACAACAGGTAACAAAATAATGTGGAAAAGAGGAGAAATTGCTCCTAAGGAGCAATTTCTCCTCTTTTCCACATTATTTTATATATATATATTTCTAACTTCAGGAGTCAAATTACATATTCATTTGTTAAATATGGTTGTTCAATTTATTGCTTTCCTCACTCTCTCAACTCTGATATGTTGAGGTACGGGTATCTCGAAGAATTTCAGTGAGTCCCTTGGAATTCGAGATAACAAGAGTTGACTGTATTTGGTAATAATTCTCGAATATTTTTTCTTATTTCTCTATAAAAACATATTCTGTGGCTACTCAGTAGAAGTGCTTCAATGAGTACCAAAGAGTATGTTTAAGGAGAAATGAGAAAATTATCGCAGAATTATTATAAAATATTTCTCCTTAACCCTTAAAACGCCAAGAAAACCTGCATCTGAAAATGTCATCTGTTTATGTCGTCTGCTGATTATTCTTGCAAACTTTTCAAACCTATTTTTGCATACAGGCAAACAGTGTGGACCCTGATCAGACTGCTCCTAGAGGAGCAGTCTGATCTGGGTCAACACTGTTTGCAAAAATATCTTTTAAAATCACAAGCAGATGACAAAGCGGATGACAATTGTTGTGATTGGCAGTTTACGGGTTAAGAAGCCCTCTGATATCTACTGTATTTACCCTGAGAATTGGGACACCTCAGCTACTTACCATAAAATTTGAAATAGTCCATTCTACTACCTCTTGATATGTTTAAAATATTACTTTATGAGACTGATCAAATGCCGCATTATGTGGCGTCTGATCTGGGTCTACACTGTTTACAAAGGGGTTTCTATCCCAATACCTAGGGTTATTACAGTATGTATCATAATTTGGCACATAAACAAAACTATTTGGCACAGTTTAAAAAACATTACAATATTCACTCATAATCACAACAATTTTGGGTTAATGCAAAAAGCAAGGTGTCTGATCTGGGTCTACACTGTTTACAAAGGCCTATCTGTCCCAATACCTTGGGTTATTACAATATGTATCATAATTTGCCACATAAACAAAACTATTTGGCACAGTTTAAAAAACATTACAATATTCACTCAAAATCACAATAATTTTGGGTTAATGCAAAAAGCAAGGTGTCTGATCTGGGTCTACACTGTTTACAAAGGCCTATCTGTCCCAATACCTAGGGTTATTACAGTATGTATCATAATTTGGCACATAAACAAAACTATTTGGCACAGTTTAAAAAAACATTACAATATTCACTCATAATCACAACATGTTTGGGTTTATGCAAAAAGCAAGGTGTCCGATCTGGGTCTACACTGTTTACAAAGGCCTATCTGTCCTAATACCTTGGGTTATTACGGTATGTGTCATAATTTGGCACATAAACAAAACTATTTGGCACAGTTTAAAAAATATTACAATATTCACTCATAATCACAACAAGTTTGGGTTAATGCAAAAAGCAAGGTGTCCGATCTGGGTCTACACTATTTACAAAGGCCTATCGGTCCCAATACCTAGGGTTATTATAGTATGTGTCATAATTTGGCACATAAATAATACTATTTGGCACATTTTAAAAATAGTCACTCATAATCACAACAAGTTTGGTTAACCCTCGTCCTGCTGAACCCGGATAGGCCCTGCATTTGCAAACAGTGCAGATCCAGATCAGTTGGCTTCTGACTGTTTGCCCTTAAGTATGTGAATTTGTATAAACAATCTGGATCAAGTAATCTGATTGGCTAAAAATTAGAAGTGGGTGTGGCATCTTAATGTATTCAGCATGACAAGGGTTAATGCAAAAAGCAAGGAAGTAATGAAATATATGGATAACTGTTTGAGTCATGCTGTGGGAAAACATGTCGTTCGGTACATGCAGACAGCAAAGGCCCAGATCAGCTTTCTCATCCATGCAGTCTGATCAAGGCCTCCACCGTCCGCTAACAGAATCATTGGATACTACAGAATGTATGAATGGAGAGCAATTATACTTTGCAAATGTGCATGACGATCTGAATCTGCACATTTTGTGCATGTTCGAAGACGCTTTTTCTATTTGAGCTGACCAAATGCAGTGAGTCTTCAAGCCCATGTGAATGCCAAGATCAGCCTGCAAACTTCTGGGCCCAGTTGTTCAAAGTGTCGTTAGCTTAACGAGCTCATTAAGGGTCAATTCGTTAACTATTTTAGCGGATTCAATGTACAATATTCTGATATTTTTTGCTGAAAAAATGTGAGTAACTTTTGCACTGCAAAAGCTACTCACATTTTTTCATCAAAAAATTTCAGAAAATTTGCGTATCACTTGATGTAAATTTTAACGAATCGTTAACTAACGACATCGTTAGCTTTGAACAACTGGGTCCTGATCACAACCATTGCTGATTCCTTGTAGAATCATTGAATACTGTACAGTGGATTGTATCAGGACTGCAGTAATGTGCAAAATGTTCTGAATCTGATAAAATTTAGACACTACATGTATTAAACAAAATTTAAAGAAACTACATGTATTTTGCCATATGTAGCTCATTTCTTGTATGGTGATTAAAATATTCTTCTGTAGAGCTTGCTATCACGTCACCTATTTCAGACATAGAGAAAGAAGATCTTGACCAGAGACTGCAGATCATGGTTATTTGCAACCTGAAGATTCCTGTTTTTCACCTCACCCTTCAAAATAAGTTTTTTATTCTTATCATATTGAATAAAATTTCAGCAGACAACATCTCAAAATACAGCTGACCCTCGTTATCTCGACTTCGATAACCACTTATCTCGAAGTGAAAATCCGGTCCCCGTTTTAACATGGAAATCTAAAAACAGGTAACAAAATATTGTGGAAAAGAGGAGAAATTGCTCCTAAGGAGCAATTTCTCCTCTTTCCACAATATTTTCAATATACCACTAACTTCAGGAGTCAAATTACAAATTCATTAGTGATATGTGGTTGTTCCATTTATTTTTTCCTCAATTCTGCAAATCTGATATGTCGAGTACAGATATCTCGAAGTATTTCAGAGATTCCCTTGGACTTGGAGATAATGAGAGTGCGCTGTAGTTTACTACCATATTAACCCTTAATATTCAGACAATAAACTCCTTAATATACTCGTCCTGAAATTTAAACAAGTCCTTTTTACTACTTGTTGATAAGTCTCAGACCTCTTGAACTGAGTGGCAGTGTTGACCATGATCAGAATTCAGATGCCACAGACAGTGGGTCTACACTGTTTCCTCAAGCCTGTCCCAATACTTAGAGTTATTATGGTATTTTTCCGGGAAAATGGGTTTTAAATTCCATGCAAACTTTCTCCTCCTTAGGAGACAGTATGATATATTGAGAAATCTGCATGGAATATCAAAACCAAAACAATGCTTTAGCCCATTTTAGACATTTTCCCACTCCTCCGCCCTCCCCACCCCGCTTCCCCAGATTTCAATTTTAGGTATGTCAGGCTATGTGATGTAGATATTCCTAGAAAAAAATGGCAAACTGTTTCTGATCTGGGTCTGCACTGTTTGCCAACAACATGTACTCTTTTGGGGGTCCACAGACTAAAATGGGTTTGGCATTACATCATTTCATGTACCCTATTTTCTGAAAAAATACGGAAATAATAATCAACTTGCTGCCTTCTGAATTTGCCCAGAAGGCATTAAAGTTTAAAAATTTCTTCAGCTGTCACAGGGATTCACATTTTCACTGGCTTTGTGACATCCCGAATCTTGATCCACAACTGGAACAGCAAATATTTTACCACTCGGCATGCACACACAGAGTTTTAATTGACTGGCAACGCCTTTCTTCTTCATATCCTTACTGCCAACTGGTAGGCGAGGGTGTAGAAAAACACCTTCATGACTCTTAAAACGTATCCCACTATACTGAAATAGAAAATAATAATATAAAAATTATAGCTTCGGATAAGGGGAGGGAGGATCAGGTAAATGTTTTTCTTATTTCTGCATTCCCCCAACCTGATCAGTCTTTGCTGTCCACTTGCAGAAATGGATCCTCGGCTACCCACAGAGTGCCCTGCAAAGACTGATCAGACTTTGCAGATGGATGAAAGAACTACTGTATTCGATCTAATAATTGCACAATGCACTTAGGTTTTTCAAAATTGCTGGGAAAACCTTTTAGTAAAATATGCACCTGATATGGGCACACTTTGAAGAAAGATTAGCAGAGGACTTCATGAGAAGATTATTAATGATGCTTCCACGAAATTTGATTGTGATTGACTTTATAAAAGCGTATACTGTGGGTACTCATTTGAATTGCCTCAACTTGTTAAGGCAATTCAAATGAGTACCCACAATATATGCTTTTATAAAGAGCAGATACAAATACACAGGCTGTATCATGAAGACTACGAAATTGCTTGAATGTGCGTTTAGAGGGGTATGTGCGGTAATTAGGTCGAATATGGTATGTACAGCTGAACTTCAATGGCTTGAACATGGACCATGGAAATTTGTCCTACACATGGGTAGTAGTTTGAGCCACTGAGGGTTAATCATAGCGCCAGATCAGGAGGCAAATAGGGACAATGTATGGGGTGTCTTTATAATCTTCTGTAAAACAATCGAATGTTGAGTGTACTCATTACAATTGCTTTCAAACACATCAATAAGAAAAATTTTAATCCTTGTCATTCTGAATAAATTAAGATGCCACACCCAGATTGTTGATATAAATTCACACACTGAATGACAAACAGTGCAGATCAAGATCAGTGGGCTTCTTCTGAAGCCCACTGATCTGGATCTACACTGTTTGCAAAAGCAGAGCATATCCGGTTTCAGCAGGACAAGGATTAAGACAATTGTGATATCAAAAGATTTATATCTGAAGATTTATCATAAATATATTTGGAAAATTTACCCGATACAGAATAGCAGTTGTTTTTTTTTTTTTTATTTCTAAGCAAACCTAGTTATGAGTACTGACTGGAATTTTTTTTCTCCCAGTACATATGAAGTCTTTTCACATAAAATAAAAATGGAATAATAGCTGGCAGCATTTTAAATTTTTTTCTCAGAAAATTGGTTTTGATAAGTAAGTCAAGGTAAAAGCAATTAAGGGATAATTCTGGGATAATGTTTCTTATTTCTCCATAAAACATATGTTGTGGGTACTCATTAGAAGTGCCTTGGTGAGGCACTTCTAATGAGTCCCCACAACATATATTTTTATGGAGAACTAGAGAAAATTATCCCAGAATTATCACCAAATACCTCTCCTTTACAGTTCCTCTGACTGTGGGTATTTATGAGAAGCACCTTCCTGTCAGAGTTCCCATAACATATGTTGTCATGGAGAAATAAGAAAAGTTTAATCTTTTTTGCTGAAATTGACTACCTTATTTAGATATGTGAGTTGATTCTAATGACGTCATAAAATATCTTTTCAGGGAGACTTAAGAAAAATGTACACTATGAATTGATTGAGTTGAGGTTTTATGGCACAGTCAACCCAATAGGGTCATGTCGAGCCAGTCAGTTTACCTGACCACTTTTCCTGGGCAGGTTTAGTCCTTTAAGTGGTTAACCAGTATTTGTGCACATTCTTTCACAGAAATTGACAACTACCCTTCTTGAATCAGAGGAAGAAGAGAATGACTAGAAAACATTTCATGATCAATCTCTTCGAAAGACCCCGCAGGAATCGAACCCACGACCTGATCACCAGTCAAATGGGCATCCTACCGTGCTGCTGTGGCTGGTATACACTGTACAACCTGAGTAAAAAAAGGCCTCATGTCATATTCAAACAGCAAGGCCCAGTTCAGCTGCACCCATACAGTCTGATTAGGTTCAAAAATATATTTTACAGTAATCAGTGATTATGCAAGCAGACAATGCAGGCCTGATCATACTGGTCAAATGTGCTGCATAATCTGGGCCTTTAATGCCTGCAAACAGCATAAGGCCATTTTCCCCAAACGGCACAACATACCAGCAAACACACAACATAGCAATGTTGTTACGTCGCTGAAATATCGTGACATTGCAGCGACATTGTAACGATGTTGCATGTTTGTTGGGATCTATCCTAGTTCTTCAAAGTAATTCTTATCAAAAGTTCCGTGTATTCTACTCACCAAGGAGGTTACCGTCATATATGGGGCTTTAAGGTGAAAGTCACCTGCAGTTGAGATCTGTATACCTTCCATCCCCAGAACGTCTAAATTGCTGTAAGACTTCATATGCAAACCAGAGACATACTTGTTAGAGGAAACCTACAAAAGAAATAAGCCCCAATATCAGAAAATGTACTTACGGACATGTGTGCAAAGCGAAGATTCAGGTCAGCTTGTGTTTTCGCACAGTCTAATCAGAAGCTTTACAGGGTGTATTTTGGATAGCCAAGGATGCACAGTTTCCTCATGTGGAGAACAAAGACTCTGATCAGGCCCCGAGGTTATAAAACTTTTTTCGTGCTCAACTCAGCTGAGCATGAAAATTTCTCTGCTAATAAATATGAAAATGCCAACAATAGTTGGCATTTTCATATTTATTAGCAGAGAAATTTTCATGCTCAGCTATGTTTAGCAAGACAGAATTTGGCATTGTTAGTAATTTGAGATTTATTAGCATGAAAAATTTCTTGCTCAGCTGAGTTGAGCATGAAAAAAGTTCTATAACCTCGGGGCCTGACTGAGGATGCACAGGCTGATTTGAGTCTTTGTTGTGGGAACACGTCAGAAAGTATGTTTTCACGGCCCAAGTGGAATAGTGGTGCGAAAAGACAACGGTATTTCTTGTTTCTCCGTGTAATTATATGTTGCGGTTATTTATTAGCACTAACTCACTGTGCAATATCGTATGCATTGGTCTAGATAAGAGTATCCACATAATATTTTTCTTATTTCTCCATGAAAACATATGTTGTGGGTACTAATTAGAAGTGCATAAGCAAGTGCTTCTTACGAGTACCACAACATATGTTTTCATGAAGAAACAAGAATATCGGTGAAACCGATGGATGCTCCCCGAACATGCAATAGTTGGAACAGGAAACATTATCCTAGATAAAGAGCGGTATACTGTGTATACTCACTGTACTTCAAAATGGAGTATCATAAAACCTGTTGGTGGACAGATAAGCTTGCCTGAAGGCACTGTCATACAAACATCAGCAACATAAAAGTTGGAATAAATGAAAGGAATAAATCTAGGCACTAGAGCAAAAACAAAGTTTTTCTAAAAATAGCCACAGTGACCTTGACCTTGAGCCCAGGACCCTGAATGTCAAACATGCTCAAGATATTATCATACCCAACATTTGTTTGAAGTTATATCAAAATCCATCAATAAATGTAGGCACTAGAGTGTTGACAAATTCTTTTCTAAAAATAGCCAGTGACCTTACACTGCAGCTTTAAACAAAGTAGCATGACTCTGTGACAAATCATCTAACCAGAAAGATTGAACAATATGCGCATCCCCTATTGCTGCTTAAGATTCCATTAAAATTTCGTTGAATTTCTGCCAGTATTTGCTAAGAATTTGCGTGGACACGAACAGTACCCTATATATTCATGCAGAACTCATCAAAGGGCAATAACTCTTGGAAAAATCATCGAACCAGAACACGCAGGTGATATGCACATCCACCTTCCATACTTAATATTCCCATGAAGTTTCAATGAAATCCGACTAGTAGTTTCCGAGAATTTGCGTGGACACGAACAGTACCCTATATATTCATGCAGAACTCATCAAAGGGCAATAACTCTTGGAAATTGACATTGAGCCCAGGACACTGGAAATTGAAATTGCTTGAGATGTTATCATACTCAACATTTTTGTGAAATTATATTAAAATCCATCAATAAATCTAGGCACTAGAGCAAAAACAAAGTTTTTCTAAAAATAGCCACAGTGACCTTGACCTTGAGCCCAGGACCCTGAATGTCAAACATGCTCAAGATATTATCATACCCAACATTTGTTTGAAGTTATATCAAAATCCATCAATAAATGTAGGCACTAGAGTGTTGACAAATTCTTTTCTAAAAATAGCCAGTGACCTTACACTGCAGCTTTAAACAAAGTAGCATGACTCTGTGACAAATCATCTAACCAGAAAGATTGAACAATATGCGCATCCCCTATTGCTGCTTAAGATTCCATTAAAATTTCGTTGAATTTCTGCCAGTATTTGCTAAGAATTTGCGTGGACACGAACAGTACCCTATATATTCATGCAGAACTCATCAAAGGGCAATAACTCTTGGAAAAATCATCGAACCAGAACACGCAGGTGATATGCACATCCACCTTCCATACTTAATATTCCCATGAAGTTTCAATGAAATCCGACTAGTAGTTTCCGAGAATTCGCGTGGACACGAACAGTACCCTATATATTCATGCAGAACTCATCAAAGGGCAATAACTCTTGGAAAAATCATCGAACCAGAACACGCAGGTGATATGCGCATCCACCTTTGATACTTAATATTCCCATGAAGTTTCATTGAAATCCGACAAGCAGTTTCCGAGAATTTGCGTGGACAAGAGCGGGACGGACGCACGGACACACGGACGTACGGACGCACGGACGCACGGACGCACGGACACACGGACGCACGGACGAAGCGGCGACTATATGCTCCCCCGAAATTCTTCGGGGAGCATAATAAGAAATTATCAGTACTTTTTGGTTTAAAAAAAAAAAAGCCATATCAGGAGCGATGGACTATGTTTTCATGAAAGCAAAAAAAAAAATACCCGTAGTTATATTTGTCTAGTTCACTGTTGGTCATTCAGTTTGTGGCCATACTTTTCAGTGTCTTGTGCAAAAAATGATGTGATTCTCAATAACAAATGTACCATTGATAAACAACAGAAAAAGAAATAACATTTTAAATATCCCTTGTTTTCTTTATAGTTCCTGGCAAGATACAGAAAACTACCAAACAATTTTTCGGTGGCATTTTTAATGTTGTAGTCTTATTGAACTTCATTTTCATCCCTATGCTTATTTAAAAAAGCGATGGGATATTATGAATGTCTCCGTCCATCTATCTGCCCTTCCATCTGTCCATGTACAGGGCAAGGTAGATAGGTGGCTAAAAATTTGGACATTTTGCCACTTAAGTAGTCAGTCATGAGTAAAAATGTGATTTAAATTAAAAATGATTTATGCCGTAAAAGTGGTACTTAAGTGGTAAAAATTTTATCTTGCCACTTAATGTATTTTTAATGCTGATGATAAACCACATAAATGTTCAGCTATTTGAATGTCCATCCGTCTGTCAGTCAGTGAAGAATCTGACATGAAAGAAAAAAATATGGGTCAGCTAATTTTTTATATTCAAAGCAATGCATATATGAAATTTCAAAATCTTAGGATACATGGTTCCGAAGATAAGAGAGGTCTCAAAACTGTGACATACAGACAGATGATCAGACAAGCCCAAAACAATATGTCCTCCCAAGCTCTTCGATAAATAAATAAATAATTCAGTTCTGGCTACACCACTAAGAATTACTTACAGAATCAATGCCCACTTCAGGTGCATGTAGGTTCACACCTTCATATAAGTCAGCGGAAACAGATCGACTATTTGGAGAGAAGAGTTGTTTTCCTTGTGTTGTCACCATTCGGAAATCTTTGGCTCTGATCACAGTGCTGGCCCCATCAACGGAAACTAAAGAAAGAAGCAGGTTCTATCAGAGCTCTAGATAAGAGGGAGTAAAGGGTATTTCAGCATTGAAATCAGCACTGAGATTTAAGTTGAGGGGTTAAAATACTCAATGAAATTTTAAATTTCAGTATTGAAATCAAATTTATGAGGTAAAAATTTTCAGTGAACTTTACATCTTACAGTAATATAAAGCAACTTTCTTCACATTTATACTTTTGTGAGCAGTAGCAATATACTAGATCAGAAATGGTTTAACCCTTAAAGCACCAATGACAAATTTATGCATTCTATGTTGTCTTGCTGTTGTTGTTTTTTTTTTTTTCAGAGAAAAATAAAGCTTGGCTTTTCATGGGAATTTCACATGAAATGCCAAGCTTTATTTTCTCTCAAAAAAAATAATGAATTTTGTATGCTACACTTATGTTTGCTGCTTTAAGAGTTAAACATTGCAAAATGGCACTTAAGTATTAAGCTTTAAAGCAGGAAGTAAGATACTCATTGCACCAAAATTTTATTTAGCACACTGGTCTATTGTAAGGTTTGGGACAGACAGTCTTGAACAGACATTATAGACCCAGATGAGATGCTTCAGAATGAGCCATTTGATCAGGGTATACACTGTTTGCCATGCATTCAGCAGGCTACAGGCATATTAGCAGGAAAAAATAGATTTTGTTTTTTAAATTTTAGAACTCTTACTGTACTTTTAACCCTTGTCCTGCTGAACCCGGATATGCCCTGTATTTGCAAAGTGTAGATCCAGATCAGTTGGCTTCTGAAGAAGCCAACTGATCTGGATCTGCACTGTTTGTCATTAAGTATGTGAATTTGAATCAACAACCTGGATTAAGAAATCTGATTGGCTGAAAATTAGAAATGGGCATAGCATCTTAATTTATTCAGCATGGCAAGAGTTAAGTTTCAGCACATTAAAGCACAAATGTTGGGTGCATTGCTCCAGATAGGATGAGTTATCAACATATCTTTTTTTACTTCTCCTTAAAAACATATGTTGTGGGTACTCATTAGAAGCATCTTTGTGAGGAGCTTCTAATGAGTACTAACAAAATAAGTTTTCATGGAGATCAGTATATTTCAGATGAAAAGAGTGTCTTTTCCAGAAATTTGTTGGAGATCAGTATATTTCAGTTGAAAAGAGTGTCTTTTCCAGTGCTGGAGAATAAAATTTTTCTTATCTGTCTGCATATCATAGGTTCTGTGTGAATTTAAACATAGCACTCTGGGTAAAAATTTCAGCAGACATTTCGAATATTTTTCTTATTTTCCCAGAAAACGTATTTTGACATTTCATACAAAATGTCTCCAGTGGAGACAATTTGCATGAAATGTCATCTGTTTTCTGGGAAAAATAAGAAAAATATCATCAATTAATTGTCCGCTGAATATGCCCAGAGTGGGGTAAAGGTTAAACAGCTTAGTCCGATACAGTACTTGTTCACCTTTATTTGTTCCTGTTTACGGAGAACTGGTATATTGTCAAGTGAGATAATTCTGTCAAGACTGCTTTGCCTACCTTCTGAAAAAGGGTCCCACGGGGAGCAAATTCTTTCCTTTTAAAGCAGACCCCTTTTCAGGTGTTTGGTGTACATGAACGCATACAGGAATTCACAAAAGATCTCCCTTGTAAAAATGGCAGAAAATCTACCCAATACATCCAGTCCCCTTAATGTTTACAGAAAGAGGGATAGTTCTGGGAAGGACCTAACCTGTTTTGTGATAGAACTGTCGGTGATAGAATGTAAGAATCTATCATGGGTGTGTACTCTTTGACGCTTCATTACTTATGGCCAAATTTTAGAAGGCCAACATCTATTCTGCGGAGACAATGTTTCTTTATTAAATAATTTTCCACACACTGAGCCTTTAAAAAAGATTTTTGTATGCTACAATTCTCTTTGGTGCTTTTAGAGTTAAGCATTTCAGATATTAAGCATTAAAGCAGGGGGTAAAATACTCGTCATAGCTCTTGATAAGCTGCTGTTTTCAATCCAAAAGTATGATATTTTTCTTATTTCTCCACAAAAACATATGTTGAGGGTACTCATTACAAGCCCCTCAGCTTCTAGTGAGTACTCACAACATATGTTTTCATAGAGAAATAAGAAAAATATTTACCTGATACCCACTCTTATCTAGACCTATGACTCATTGTATCAAACCTTTACCTGGAGCAAAAATTAGGAACAGTCCCTAATCAGCAACCCAACTTGGGTCTATGTTGTCTATGCCCTAAATACTTGGGCAGCCATGCCTGAACAAACAGTGAAGACCCAGCCTAATCAGGGCCTGCAGTCTGCACTATTTGTATCAAAAGAAGATACTGAACACATTAAAATTACTGAAGTACCATAAGGCATTAAAGTGCAGAATATTTTTGGAAATGCCATACTTAACCCTTTTCCTGCTGAACCCAGATATACCCTGCTTTTGAAAACAGTGTAGATCCAGATCAGTTGGCTTCTTCAGAAATAAGAAGAAATCTTCAGAAGCCAACTGATTTGGATCTACACTGTTTGTCATTAAGTATGCGAATTTGTATCAACAATCTGGATCAAGTAATCTGACTGGCTGAAAATTAGAAATGGGTGTGGCATCTCAATTTATTCAGCAGGACAAGGGTTCACCTAAGAGTTCAGACAAAGGATCTAAGGAAACAGTGTAGACCCAGATCAGATTATGCAAAATGTGGCTTCTGATCAGAGTCTGCACTGTTTACCACCCATATGATTATTATTTAGGGACATTAACAGCTAGTCAAATGGACTTGTTCAAGTTTTAGGAAAAGTACCTTTAGAAGTTTCTGGTAAGTGTCCCTATACATTTGGTATACAGTCGAACCTCAATGGCTTGAACATCTTTGGGACCATGGAAATTCGTTCGAGACATGGGTAGTTCGAGCCACTGAGGGTTAATCATGGCACCAGTTCAGGAAGCAAATAGCAATAGTTTAGGGAACTCTTTTCGATTTTCTACACAGTGATTGTATGTCGAGTGTACTCATTAGATTTGCCTTGAAGAGGCAATTCTAATGAGTACACACAACATACAATTTCACGATAAAATAAGAAAATTTCCTTAAATATTTGTTTTCTTGAGCTATCGGAAGTTTTTTGTAGGGACTCAAAAACGAGTTTGAATTAGCCATGGTAAACGAGCCATCGAGGTTCAACTGTATATGCTAATTGCAATCAGATAACTTTCTGGTTATTGATCTTTGATATACGTAGCTATATGTACTTACGTAAGGTTTCAGCTGACTGATTTAGCAGGCCCTAAAAAAAGAAAGAGAAAATAACACCATAATATGCAGATAAGTTTAGGCGGACTTGCTACACCAGTAGATTTTCAATCATTTTCACAAGGGAGACAATTTTAACTTTTTGTGTCTTCCTTTTTGCTTTTCCTGCATGCCAAATCCCTTCTGAAAAGGGGTATACTCCAAAAGGAAAGAATTTGCTCCCCTTAAAGGAAAGAATTTGCTCCCAAGGGGAGCAAATTCTTTTCTTTTAGAGTAGACCCCTTTTCAGAAGGGAGCAAAAACAATCTGATAAGGTTACTTCCCCTGAAAACGTATCCATTCCCATTAAAACTGTATTATGTGCTGATTACTACCCAGGACTCTGCAAGTACACCCTTTAGGTAGAAAGAGGAGTTGTTACAAAGAGGAGTACTTGATGACAATTCTGGGACAGGTTTTACTACAATTCTCCATAAAAAATATTTATTGTGGGTGCTCATTAGAAAGACTAAAGTGAGGTGCTTCACATGAGTACACACAATCTATGCTTTTGGGGAGAAATAAAAAAAAAATTACTATATAAGTTATAAATAGATTAATTTTCAATGGCTCAGAGCCACCTTGAGCCCAGTTCATATATGGTGATATACACTGGCTTGCGCGTGCCTTCCAGTGTATATCAGTTTCTAAAATTAGATATCAACTTTTAATGACGTTGCCAGCAGTGACACCATCATTAATGTGTGCTTTTTATATTAATGGAGTCTGGTGTTGATTGCTTTTACCACATTTATCAACAGAAAAGACAAACTATATTATAAAATAATTGTTGACTACTGAAGTATTGGATATGACATTAATATCTATCCTTGAATACCAATATTGACCTCGGCTATCCCCTCGGTCCATACTGGTATTTTCTGGTGATATCACGTCATATCCAACACCTCAATAGTCTATATCTCAGAAATACTAACTAAAAAATACTCCTTCCTAACAACATCTGTATTTATGTCTGAAATGTTTCACCCCTGCAAGTGCACAGGGTTTTCCTGTGAGCGCATGATTTTACAAATTATCTTCATTTGTTTATTTGCTTAGAAATAGTGATAGATCTGAAAATGATACCCTCCTCTATGTTTAATTTTTTTACTGGCTATGCTTTTGCAGAGAAACAATATCTGTCAGGATAGCGCTTTTCAGGAGATACTGCTTGTATGGAATTTATTTCTCAAGTTATTATTCATTAGAACTGATGCATTAAGAAGAACTGATATACTTTCAAGGGAGACAACTGTGTCAAAATTGTTTTTGCTTCCTTCTGAAAAGAAGACAGAATTTGCTCTTCTTTTAGAGTAGACCTTTTTCACAAAAAGAGCATCAAAACATAAGATTTTATGAAGAAATAGAAAAAAATGATACAGGTACTTTTTAGGTGTGAAAAGCACCTTATCTGGATAGCCCTTTACCTGGACTTATGGTATAAGAAAAAATGGAAGGCTCATAATTCCTCATATCATTAACAGTTTCTCGGCAGTATATGGGGAGTACAGAGCTAAAATATTTACAGACAATATTTTTTATTCATTATTCATTTATTTATCTTTTTTACTTTTCCCAGAAAATTAAATATTTCACATGAATTATTGCATAAAGATACAATGTAGTTAAATGAAATGTAAAGACAAATGGGCCACTTCAAGCAAAAAAGTGCTTTCAAACAAACCCAAAATGTACAGATTAACATCATTCTGCACATGCGCAGTGAGAGTCTCATCCTGGCATTTGTTCTCCATTAAACCGCTATAGTATCCAATGATTCTATGTGGACAGCAAAGACCCTGCTCATCCATGCAGTCTGATCTAGGCATTTACTGTCTGCACATGAAGGTATACTTTTGCGCGGTGGGGCTAATATTTTCTGAGAAAAAAGTAAGAAGAGTAAACATCTTTTTATTTTGACACCTGCTGGGACCCATTTTCTTACCTTTCTTCCATCAATAACAAGATCCTTCCCTAATCGACCGCCAATAACACCATTGTTAATCTTCACACGGCTGACATCAACATTAAACAACGCCCTTAGAAATCTACCACCTGGAAGGAACTCTATCGACCCCATGCCTTCATGTGTTATTGACATGAAATATACAAGCCCTACAGTCACCTGGAAAAAATACATCATATTTACCCTAAGTATGGTGATAACTTAACTCAGGCCCCCTAGCAGTCTCTCTTAAAAATAAAGGCTTTTTATAAAGGCTATTTTTGGCCAAAAAAAGGTTTTTCAGGATAAATTTTGTATAAAATAAAGAGTATTTAATGGTTAAATTTCTTTGCAGCTCCCAAGCAAAAGAACTCCACGTTCTCGTCTTTCAAGCAAAGTAGGGAGAAAAATTGCAGAGAAAATCGGATATTTTCATCTTTAAATGGTAATGACAGTATTAACTTGATTTTCTGTTTAGAAACATATGAATCTAAGAAACAGAACTATAATTTGTTGTTACCAAATGCTACATATTTACTTTGTCCTTCTCTTACATTTACTAATTGCCAAATATAAAGGTTTTCTCATCAAAATAAAGGATTTTATAGGTTTTTCAGCCAAATTAAAGGTTTTAAAGGATTTCAACAAAATTAAAGGTTTTTAAAGGTTCCCCTAGGGGCCCTGTTAACTCCTTACCATACTTGTTCTAAAATTTGAAACAGTATATTTTACTACCTGTTAGTGTCTAAAATAGTGCTAGATGAGTGTCAAACAGTGTAGACCCTAATCAGATGCTGCATTCTGCAGCATCTGATCTGGTTCTACACTGTTTGCTCAGGCCTGTCTGTCCCAATATTTAGGATTATTACGGTACATACCGATAGGCAATAATATAACCTTGTTCGGTGACCTAACGCTTCTGGTTCCCAGCTGTATTCCATCAAATATAAAATTGAAACCAGAAGTCACAGGTCACCAGACAAATTTATATTTATGCAGGTCTATAGGACCCACTTGTTCAAACCTTTGTTAACATAACAATCATTAATGCATAGCATCAGATAACTATCAATATAATATTTTTTCTTATTTCTTCAGGGAAACATATACTGTGGGTACTCATTAGAAGTGCCTCAGTGTGGTGCTTCTAAAGAGCACCCAAAACATATATTTTCATGGAGAAATAAGAAAAAATACCAAAACGTTTGGACTGAAAAAAACACCTTTGGAGCTGAGAAAAATACAAGTACATGTAATTTTGATTAGCTGAATCTGCACAACCTGCATAAGCTCAAAGACAATGTTTTTGCTTGACGCAGCCCAAAAATTGTAGTACTGCTGGGATGACTCTGATGAGAGCCAAGAATATACAATGCATTATCCTAAATTTCTGACATTGAGAACTATAAATAATTATAGTACATGTACTCTACAATCTCTTTATAACATTGTCACTTGGAGCCAAAGCAATCAAGGCACTGACAGCACTGGTGCATCCATTGTCTCTGAGTGTAGATTGAGAAAATGTTCCTAGACGGGGTCTTAACCCTAGTCCTGCTGAACCCAGATATGTCCTGCCTTTGCAAACAGTGAAGATCCAGATCAGTTGGCTTCTGAAGAAGCCAACTGATATCTGGATCTGCACTGTTTGCCATTAAGTATGTGAATTTACATCAACAATCTGGATCAAGTAATCTGATTGGCTGAAAATTAGAAATGGGCGTGGCATCTTAATTTATTCAGCAGGACAAGGGTTAAGACTGTTTCATTTAACCCTAAACTTCCTGTAATTTAAGCAAACAGTGCAGACCCTGATCAGATGCCACTTTCTGCAGTGTTTGATCCAGGTCTGCATTCTTTGCTAATGTCCAGGTTTTACAGATAACCCTCTTTAAACAGCACTCTGACATCAAAGCAGTTCGATTTCATTGGTCAATGATAATCACATGGACAACAACCTTAAGAAAATTTTGGTGTGTGTACACTTTGGGTGGTTTAAAAAACAACTGACCAAAAAACCATGTTATCAACACAACTGTGCTGTATCTTAACTCTTAAAACGAGTTCCTCTTTGCTGATGACATGGCAAAGGGTGCTCCAACAGAAGAGAAAATGCAAAAAGGTGTGGATCAAGTATCTGATTCATGTGACAGCTATGATCTCACAATCAGCATCAAAAAGACTGAGGTAGTATATCAGCAAACACCGGGAAAGCCTTACAAGGAGCCTACCATCACAGTGAAAGGTCAATGACTGCAAGTGGTAAACAAGTTCACCTACCTTGGAAGCACATTGTCTAGAGTTGTGCACATTAATGATGAAGTCAATGCTAGAATTGCCAAAGCTAGTGCAGCATTTGGCCAGCTACGTGGAAGTATTTGGAACTGAAGTGGAATCAGACTTGACACAAAGCTGAAAGTATATAGATCGGTAGTGCTGCCAACACTATTATACGCATGCGAAACTTGGACAGTTTACCAACGGCATGCCATAAGACTGAACCACTTCCATACAAGCTGTCTTAGAAAACTTCTAAAGATTAAGTGGCAAGACAGGATTCCAGACACAGAAGTCCTGAAAAGGGCAGGGATGCAGAGTATACACACTCTTCTGAAATTGGCACAGTTAAGATGGACAGGCCATGTTACCCGGATGCCTGATGAACGTTTGCCAAAGAAAATCCTCTATGGAGAACTTCAAGTAGGAAAATGCTCCCATGGTGGTCAGAAGAAGCGATACAAGGACACCCTCAAAGCCTCCCTTAAAGACTTCAACATACCAACTGAGTCATGGGAACAGATTGCACAAGATCGTACAAAGTGGCGAGGCCTCATAAAAAGGGGAGCTGGTGAATACGAAGCAAAAAGAATCAGCGAAGCCGAGCAGAAACGTGCACAGCGGAAAGCCAGAGCTAAGGCATCACCAACAGAACTTTCTTCCTCAAAACTCTCTTGTTCTATCTGCAACAGGCAGTTTAGAGCTAAGATTGGTATCATCAGCTATCTTAGAACACACAAATACACGTCACACAGTTGATTAGGATTGGTCATTGTCAGTAATGACAGACGAACAAGAAAAAAAAACACCAAGCAAACTTTGTAAGAGGCGACATTCTAACTTTGTTTTGATTTTTCAAAGAAAATAAATCTTGACATTTTATGTGAATTGTTAAGTTTTTCTTTCTATGAAAAAAAAAATGTCTGCTACAGATATGATCAGTGCTTTAAGGATTAAAAATGGCAGTAATGGTCTCTCAAATCTTGTAGCAGATGTCCCAGAGTTGCCGCTCATTTTCTATTTCAAAACTCTGACTTTTCCCTGACTTTTTTACCATTTTCCAGAATTTTCGACAGCCTCCAAACTCCCCTTACCTAACAGCTATCCTCAGCCACCAAATCTTCTAAGACAACACTTTTATTTTTTAAATTACTAAAGCATTGATTTTTTTTCTTTTACCTAACTTATGAAAGCAAGGCTTGACAAGGTTAAAGCTACACCTTTTCATGTCGTCTCCTTGAATAAATGAACCAAACTGACGGGTAAATCACAATATTGTAGCCATATATGTTGCACTTGGTGGCGAGAAGTCAAGTTTGCGGGATTATTACAAAAATATGTTTTGTTGTTTTTGTTTTTTTCCAAATGTATATTGCTTCTTGTCTTTAAATTTATCAGGGTTTTTCATGCATTTTGTTTGACTGGGTCAAAAGTGGTTATGGACACTACATGGGAGATATAACAATCCAGAAATATTAGAAAAGACTAGTAAACTTACATAATTTTTATCTTAAACATGACTAGGAAATGCCCAAGCTGCAACAGGAATATTTTGTTTGAATCATAGAATTTGAATTCACACTACAAGCAGTATTTCTTGCAAATAGTTTGAAACCCAAATTTAACAACCAAGCATTTGCTCTTCTCTTCTTTATCTGACCTTAAGGGTTGGCTTAAATATATTCAGACAACACTCTGAGGTCATTCCCACTTACAGAAAGCAAATATTCCTACACAGCATTTAACCCTTGTCCTGCTGAACCTGGATATACCCTGCATTTGCAAACAGTGTAGATCCAGATCAGTTGGCTTCTGAAGAAGCCAACTGATCTGGATCTGCACTGTTTGACATTAAGTATGTGAATTTATAGCAACAATCTGGATAAAGTAATCTGACTGGCTAAAAATTAGAAGCGGGCGTGGCATCTTAATTTATTCAGCAGGACAAGGGTTAAGTTATATATTTTTTTGCAACAATCAGTATCATGTTTCTGCAGGTTACCGATACTAAACAATTGATGTAAATGTGCATACCGTATATAATTTTGACAAAAAAAACAAAAACAAACAAAAACTGTTGATATCTGCATGATATTTGCAAAAACATACATGCAAAGTTCAGATGATTATTAATGAAGTCATTTAGAGGCAAAAATAAACATAAAAGTTTTTAAATCGCTTGGTTGTGGGTCCCTAAACTCATTAATCATTGATCACAAGAACAACTAGGTTTATCATTCATTACGAAAACACGCCTATTCAAATATATAGAAGATTACACCTCCAAAAACTCAAAAATTTTCAGATAAAACCCCTGATATTTTTCATATTTCTGCTCAAAACATAGATTGTGGGTACTCGTTAGAACCGCCTCAGTGAGGCGGTTCTAACAAGTACCCACAATCTATGTTATTTAGCAAAATAAGAAAAATAATATATACCCCTGTAAACCCCAGTTTTACTATAAAAAAAGTGGGATTGAAGGGGGTCAAATTTATGTAGGCATGTTTTCGTGATGATATATTATCCATTCTAACATGACGTTAATATTTTTCCATATCATCTTATGGAAACATTACCATGATCAAATTATTTCTGCTTATCCTACCAACAGACCAGAGCTGTGCAAATACCAAGCCCGACTTGTCCAACGTGTCCCATTTCCCTGAGGACAAGTAAGAAATTTCAATTTACTTGCCCTGGGACAAGTAATTCATAGCTCTGGCTGGAAAGAGTATTCTGATTATTAGATGTATATTGTTCTTATTTCTCAAAGGAAACATATGTTGTGGGTACTCATTAGAAGCATCTCAGTGAGGCACTTCTAATGGGTACCCACAGCACATGTTTTCTTAGAGAAATAAGAAAAAGTCAATTTTCGGGCAAGTAAACCTTGGTTGGACAAGTGGATTTTGACCATTTACTTGTCCGTGGACAATAAAATTTGATAATTCCTCACACCTGCAACAGACCATGTACATGTGCAAGTTTCTGGCATAAAGGTTGGGATTTACAACTAATAATGTGACCTGCAAGCTGATATAACATGCTGCAGTTGGAAAAAGTCACAATACTTTGATTCACCTCATAGCACTAGTTTAGGCGCTTTTTTCAATCCAAAAGTATTGATATTTTTCTTATTTCTCCATGAAAACATATGTTGTGAGTACTCATTAGAATACCTCACCAAGGCGCTTCTAATGAGTACCCACAACATATGTTTTCCTGGAGAAATAAGAAAAATATTTACCGGATACCCTCCCTTATCTAGACCTATGTCACCTGCGAGTTAAAATTCCTGTATGCTCATGTGTCTTCTCAGATGAAAGAAGTCTGAATCCAAGAACTGAAGATTCAGCAAAGCTTTAACCTTTTTAAGCTTTGTTGTAAACTAGCGACTATAGGAAATCTAGCTAATGAAGGACTCCCTCTTTAAGAATATCATCAAAAAGCACAAGTCATACTCAGGGATGAGTCCCTCCCATGTATAAGGAAACACATGTGTAGAGAACTTTGAGCAAATAAAATATAGAAAACTTAAAGCAAAAAACATTAACAAGAATATTAATGAATTTGTGCTGGAAAATAGGTGGCCAAAGGATGATGGAAACATTTCAATAATCTAGCAAAGCCAGATAGATCTGATTTCCTGATGTAGACCTTATCTTTTTTCACAAATATACAATTTATTGTTATCAAATGTACAATTTATTGTTGTTAACACTGAAGATCTGAAAACCTGGCCTCAACATAATTATTCTGGGAGAGCCCCAAAAGACTTTTGAACATATGGCTTACTAATATACTAACACTCACATATAGGTATTTAGATAGAGCCGGCCTCGGTGGCTCAGTTCGATGCGCAGTCCGACTGGAGACCAGGAGGTAGCGGGTTCAACCCCCGCCGAGGTCGGCAACATTCTTTTGTGGAGATTGATCACGAAATATTTTCTCCCTTCCGCTGATTCAAGAAGGGCAGTTGTCAGTTTCTGGCAAAAGAATGTGCACAGTACTGGTTAACCGCTTAGAGGACTAAGCCTGCCCAGTAAACGTGTGGTTAGGTAAACTGACCGCGCTCGACATGACCCCATTGGGTTGACTGGGCCGTAAAACCTCAACACAAACAAACAATTTAGATAGAGCCAAAACATTTACTTAACAAGCAAGAGTGCTTCTGGGGAACCAAATTTTCATCATTGTCACAACTTGCAACACATTCAGCAATTAAGAAGAGCACACAAATAATTATATGCAAAGCTGAAGAAAGAAATCTCCAAATACATTTGTAAACAACATCCTTGGCAAAAACATTAATAGCTTTTCTTCAAACACAGCTTGAAATTTAAAGTATAATATTACATGTATTGTCAAACAAACTGGAATGCAAAGAAATTCTGAGAATTTAAAAATCATTTAACAAAGAATGAAGACAATTTTGTAAATTTATCAGTTTCTAAAAATTAAATAGACTGTCATAGCCAAATCAGTTTTGAGAAAATTTTGAAATTCCCTGACTTTTCTCCGACTCTTTCCAATTTTTGCCTATTTCCCTGACTCAAACCAAACTTCTCTGACTTTTCCCTGACCTGAAAAATTTTTCATTTTCCAAACTTTTTTCCCTGACTGTGGCAACCCTGTGACATTCTACCTTTTTTCATTTTTCATTGAAAATAAATCATCATTTCATGTGAATTGTCTGCAGCAGACAATTTGTATGAAACATTGACTTATTTTCTTTGAAAAATAATAAAATTATTATCTGCTGCAGACATGATCAGTGCTTTAAGGCTTAAGAATGGCAATAATGATCTCTCACCAAAGCATTTATAACAGCCACAAGGAGCAGAATGATCAGAAGTGTACAAAGACAACAGCTTCGTTTCCCTCTTATTCCAGAATGTTGTAAATACTCATCATCGACTGGAACATAGCCAGAGTGAACACCATTGCTCTCCCTGTGTGAGCGCCTCCTGAAGCTGGATTCATCCATACTTTCAACCTGCAAGTAAAGAAGGTACTGTAATCACCCTAATATTCCACAGCATGGGAGTATCCTCTTATTTTATCAGGGCTGTGGAAATACCATGCCCGCCTTGGCCAACTTGTCCCATTTCCCTGAGGACAAGTAAGAAATTTCAGTTTACTTGTCCTGAGGCAAAGATTTCATAGCTCATTTAGAAATGTATCCAGATTATGAGAAATATAATTTTCTTACTTCTTGAAGAAAACACATTAGAAGCACCTTGGTGAGGCATTTCCAATGAATACCCTCAATATATGTTTTCTTTGAGAAATGAGAAAAATGTGAATTTTTGGGCCAGTAAATCTTAGTTGCACAAGTGGATTTTGACCATTTACTTGTCCGTGAATGTCTGAATGAGTAATAAAATTTGATAATTCTACAACCCTGTATTTTCCTATAATATTTCTCCCATAAATGCATCGTGGTACTTATTAGAAGAACCATTGCAAGTGATTCTAATGAGTATACATAGCATGTTTTTGTGGAAAAAAAACATACATAGCACGTTTTTGTGGAGAAAAAAGGAGTTTGATGTGTCAGCTAAAACTACATGCATTTACAAGCAGTACATTGGAGATACATGTATGATAATGCATATATGCCAGGATTTTCCCTGACTTGCAATTTGGCGCAGTTTTTACCCATAAAACTTTGTTCTGGACCCTCAAATATTAGAGGAAAGGGTTCTGATGGATGCATATATAATCAATCTAAAATTAATTTTATTTATCTAAATGGTTTTGCATTTTAACCTATTTTTTGCACAAGGGACCAGAATTATCATCATTTGGACAACAGTTAACCTCTTTAAAACAACAAACTGCTAAATCTTATTAAAAGACTCCTTTGAACTAAAAAAAAAATGAGTCCATGAATGCCCCTTTTAAAAACCCTGAGAGAAAACCATGATATATGTATATATGTCCACAGTTCCAGATAAGAGGGGTATCCACAAAATATTTTTCTTATTTCTCCATAAAAACATATGTTGTGGATTCCCATTAGAAGCGCCTCGACGAGGCGCTTCTAATGAGTACCACAACATGTTTTTGTGGAGACATAAAAAAAATATCAGTACTTCTGCAGCATTCCCATGTACCCTCTGCAGAGGGTTTTTTACCCCAAAATTTGTGTTGTACCCCCAAAAATTGAAGACAGTCTCTATATGCTGCTTTACAATGGGGGTACAAAAATAAGAAAACAGAGTGGATTTAGCCCCAGTTTCAAAATGCAGTGGGAACCCTGCAAGTTTTGGGTTGAAACAAAAAATGCCTAACCTTGATAAAATAAAATATAGCTCCAGAGAAGGCACTTTTTTTTTACTTACATGTCTTCTTCTTTTGTTTTAATGGCACTCCCTCAATTACTGAGGATTATCTGCCATAAGCTAGAATGATAATTACAATGAATATGATTTGACGTCAGAGACATTTAACCCTTGCCATGCTGAATAAATTAAGATGCCACGCCCACTTCTAATTTTCAGCCAATCAGATTACTTGATCCAGGTTGTTGATATAAATTCACATACTCAATGGCAAACAGTGCAGATCCAGATAGTTGGCTTCTTCCAACTGATCTGGATCTACACTGTTTGCAAAGGCAGGACTAGGGTTAAAAGTCTTTTTACATGGAGGATTAAAACTTTTTACAGGGTTGAGCTCAAAGTTGATGACTGGGATGAGCACTGGAACAGTAAAAGAGCTTCTGAAGATCTGCACTGTATTGACAGTAACAGCGGATATGGGAAGCTAATTCCATTGTGTAATAGTCTGGGGATAATTAAAGAGAACCTGTATATAGCATTGTGTGTCTGGATTTACCTAAAACTGTTTGGATTTCAATGTTATGTTCAATGGGAAAAGTGATCTGAGGGAGAAAATTGCTTCTTGGTATTGGATAATCTTATAAAGCACTTTTAATCTGGTTCTTAATAGATATGAACCTGAAGTGACGGCCATATAGGTCTTCAAGCATTTCTGTAACGGAAGATATACATATGTAATTATGAAATTGTCCTTGCTTTATTTTTTTCAATTTGTTTATTTGGTTTACCATTTGGGAGTCCCAGACCATGAGGAATGATCCAGTTTGGGTCTAACAAGAGGCTTGTAAGCATGCTTTGATTTTCTGCGAGTTCACCTTTAAATTTCTGTGAAGGAATACCAATGTTTGTATTGATATTTGTCTTACTATACATAATCCTAAACCCTCTTCCTAGTATTAGTAGGAAACAGATAAGGCACTTTTTTTTCATCCAAAAAATACTGATATCTTTCTTATTTCTCCACGAAAACATATGTTGTGGGTACTCATTAGAAGCGCCTCACTGAGGCACTTCTAATGAGTACCCATAACATATGTTTACGTGGAGAAATAAGAAAAATATTATGTGGATACCCCCTTCTTATCTGTAGCTATGCATATGGTGTGTTAGTATTTCTCAAACAAAATGCATATTATGACACCCTAGTTGTAAGTGCCTGATCAAGGCACTTCTAATGAGTACCCACAACATGTTTTCCTGGAGAAATAAAAAATTAAATAATATTATCTAGATTCCTGCTAAATAAAGGAGTTAGCCCAGTTAGTAATAATTACACTGGAGAGTTGATGGGTTTACAGATAGCGTTGGAGTTACAGCTGAACTGGTGGGGGCACTCACTATGAGTAGGGATGTGCTGACAAAAGGGGTCGTATTTTCAGAGTCTGTCTGGAATGGGTCTCATCTGGTTCTGCACTGTTTGCCTCTTTACATTTGTCCAGGAATTTCGGAGCTTTGCAATACATGTATCCACTCTGTATAAACAGTATTTTATTATATGGTCTAAAATATATAGTTGATTATAGTCCCCAGCTTTGATTTCTGACATAAGAAATTTTGTTTTGCATGTTTGCCAACATTTCTTGGTAATCGGACAAACATCACAACGGTTGTCAGGAGGAGGCTTGTGCAGTCGGGAGCAGCGGGTGCAATCGTGGTTGTCGGGTAGGGATGTGGGGTGAGTGTATGTCTGAGAACCACTTACCACGGATCAGTCTGACCCGTGGTGGGTTGTTCTCTGATGGTTGCTTCTCCCTGTTTCTGTTTGTTGATTTTGACTGTGTTTGTTGTTCTCTGTAGTGTTAATTGTCTTTGGTTGTTTTGTATAATTTCATTTGTTTATTTGTTGTTCCTGTCCTCATTGGTGACAATCCTAAATTTGTTTGGATTTTAGACCAATAAACTTGATTTGATTTGTATTTCATTGTAAAAATTCTGGGAAGGGATTCAAATTTATCTGTCTGGAAAGGGGTTCATGTACATCTGGGTGGTAAATTACCTTAGCTTGGAATGGGGCTATCATAAATGGATTTTGTTTGTTAATGATATGAAGCACCAGTGGTAAATAAAGTCTTAATATTGATAATATGCAAGTAAATCCTTGTTAAGTTAACTGAGCAAATGAGCATATGTTGTTTGTCTACAACGGTGTATGCTGTTTTCTCCAGTTATTGTACACCTATTACCAGTTGTCAATGAGAATTAGTGTTGTAATGATGATCGATTATAATTGATAATCAATCGAAAATTCTTTTTGATTCTACTATCGATTGTGCTTGCTAATAATCAATTATAATCGAAAAGATACCGGTACACACCTGACTATTTTGTAAGTTATTATTCTCAAATTGCAACTTTAATGCAAGAAAGATGCAATTCTAAATTCTTCAGCTTGAAAGTACTCGTATGTTAGGAAATAAGAAACAAAGTAGTGTTTCTGCAACAAATAGAAAGTCTTCAGTACACATCTTAAATGTTAAAGCCTACAACTATATGAGTGTGCTGTGAGGACCTTTTACTTTTATGGTAAGGTACTGCACATAAAATTATGCATGCAAATGACAAGTTAACAAGTTTTTGTTAAGTTTTAAGCAGTAAAAGGATATCATTTTATCTTTCTGGGTGATGGGACCTATGTTTGCCTTTCATTTGATAGCTTTCGATTATAATAGATAATCAATCGAAACCTCCTGTCCGATTATTTTTGATGATCAATTATGAAAAATCCCATAATCGGACAACACTAATGAGAATTCAAACTCACGACTACTCTACTGCAGTGTTTGGTATATTTTGAATGATGTGTTCAAGCGCTTACAAGAAATTGTCATTTTCATATTTTCCCAGCTTTTACAAATTTTTAGTGCAGTTTTGGACATTTCTCATGTTATCGTCCATCCTAAATACATTGTTCAAAATAAACACAAAAGCAAAACAAGCTTGCATTTACTTATTTTCTTTTACAGAACCTCAATCATACCAACTTCTGTGTGGGCTCTTTCATTTTAGAACTTGACATTTTGTTATAAAATGCATATATTGTTATGGGTACCCTCTTGAAAATTAGGAATTTTTTTCATATTTCACATTTTTGCTCCAGAAAGTGTTTGGAAATAATATTTTGCCAACAAATAAGTAATAAAGATTAATATTATAGCTAGAATTTACTTGTAAACTTACTACGAAGTGTTGGCTTTTTTCCTGTATTAGTATTGAAGGGTGGACGATAACATGAGGCTTGACTATATGAGAATGAGGGCTATATGTTCAACTTACTTTTGTCTGGAAAGGGGTATCGTGAAAACATGTCTATGTAATGTTGACCCCCTTAAACCGCACTTTTATATAGTAAAACTGGGGTTTACAGGGGTAATCATTATTTTTCTTATTTCTGCTCAAAAACATACATTGTGGGTACTCGTTAGACCCGCCTTGTTGAGGCGGTTCTATTGAGTACCCACAATCTATGTTTTGAGCAGAAATATGAAAAATATCAGAATTTTTTATCTGAAAATTTAAATTTTTTGGTGGTAAAATTTTCAATATATGAATGTCTCAATCGTGTCTGGAAAGGGGGGAAGTATCCCTGTCTGGCATCACACCCCTACCCTTTATGATAGCAAGTCCCCTCCCACCCCCACAAGTGCCCCTTCCCCACCCCCCCCCCCCCCCACCACACATACACGGTTCCCCTCCACTCCCACCCCCACCACCGAGGAAGCTCTAAAAATGTTCTGTGTCAGCACAGGAGCTTGAAGTTCTGTCCGTAAATAAATCATAATGTCAAAAATCAAAACTGACAGTAAGCCATTTCTTTGAAATTGCTTCATAGTTTTTATATTTGGACATTTTCAGTACGTTTGATGGACAAAACTTCAAACGCCTGTGGTGTCAGCATGTCCTTTGTGCAAGCACAGGCGCTTGAAGTTTGGTCCATCGAACGTACTTTAAATGTCCATATATATACATATATATAAATTCTGAAGCAATTTCAAAGAAAATGGCTTACGAAATGGCTTACCGTCACTTTTGATTTTGGACATTATTAATTATTTTTGGACAGAACTTCAAGCTCCTGACGTCCTGTGGTGCAAGCTAAGCTTAAGCTTAGAACTGTTTGTAACATAGTTCCTTTAACCGAAGTTCTGACATGCTGAGTAAGTCTGATATTATAAGCCTTAAAATAAATCAATCATTTAATGGGCTTATATTAAAAGGGTGCCTTCAATTCATATATACTTGGAATATGCTCAAAACAAAACTTATTTCTGTTTCATCGCTGTTTTGGTTGCCGGGTTATCTGTGCGCTTCAGTGGTAGACTGCTCCACATGACCTCGTAGAACGAGGACTGTAGAAAACCAATTTTTATCAAGGCAAATACCATTATCTTCCGCTAGATGGCATTTTTCAAATATGTCAATCTTCGAAGAATATGACATGCGCAGACAACGAGGCAAATACACCCTTGTAATCCAGATCACTCGAGCGCTTGCTAATCCAAGCGTTTGCTTCTGGTCTATAAATAGACGGCTTCCCCGATAAGATTCATTGTAGCTGACATTTTCTTTTTTTTTTAATTTTAAAAAGAAACAAGTCTTGATAGTTCATGCAAATCCTCTGCAGCAGACGATTCACATGAAAATGTCAAGACTTTTCCTTGAAAAAAGAATCAAACTGTCGTCTGCTCCAGTTGTGATTGGCGATTTAAGGGCGAGTTAATTGATGATAAATTATGACAATCTAATCTGTGTAACGACTGAAAATGTTACAGCTATTGCTTAAATCATCAACCTGTAAACATATTTGTGTATTTAACACTGTGCCTGTGCATAATTATTACACATACAACATAGGATGTTTGTTTAAAAAACAAACAAACGCTGAGCGATGGTATTCTTTCTGCTATTCTATAAATAAACAGGGAGATTTCGGTACACTTTTGTTTACAGCATGACGTGTTGTTATTGGCCAATGCCAGCAGCGGAATAAAACACGTGACTAACGGTTCACTACAGTCGTCAATTTTTACGATAGGAAATTTGTCGAACTGTGGAGCAGTCTACTTCAGTGGATAAAGAAACCTCAGAAGAGAGAACCAGTTAATTGTTGTCAGCTTCCGCAATAGACTGCTCCACATGACCTCGTAGAACGAGGACAGTCGTCAATTTTTACGATAGGAAATTTGTCGAACTGTGGAGCAGTCTACTTCCGCAATAGACTGCTTCACAGTTCGACAAATTTACTATCGTAAAAATTGTCCGATACTTTCCGTATTCACAGGACGACAATATGTTTATATATCGATGGCTCAGCGCAAAACTAGGCTAAGTCCATATTTTTCCAAAATTAGTTTTATTACAAATTCTGAACAAATGTCACATTCTCTATAATCTGTGAAAACATTGTGAATATATTCCAAGTATTTGCGGGTACGTACAAACACCGGATCGGACCGGATCGGGCTCAATTACCGGATCGGACCCGGTTTTCTGTGCTATGGTCATCTTTTCTTCGATATTTTATTCTTTATGCGCAGTTGGAAGAGGTTTACAGCATACAAAACTATTTTTACCTCACACCTTCATTCCAATATAAAAAAAAAAAAAAACGGACCAAACATAACTCCACCCATATATATATATATATATATATATATATATATATATATATATATATATATATATATATATATATATATATATATATATATATATATATATATATATATATATATATATAGCCAAACGGCTAATGTAGGCTATGCTAGGAGTCTGTAGCATTTGCATTACTGTGCTTTCGACATCTTTCAGAAAGTCGTTTTTTGCTTGACGCTTTACACAGAAGAAGTAAATTTGCAAATTTTTGTCATGATTTAATGCAAAACTATTTGTCGTAACTACCTATGTACAGAAAGCTTTATTCTAGTTATTGGTTTTTAAAAAATCAAATATTTTCACTTTTTCCCATAGTAAAAATGAAGCCAAATCATGCAGAAATCTGTAGGGTAGGTAACTTGGAGCCAAATTTTCAACAACTTGCACTTGTTCATTTTTTTTGAAATTTTCACAATATTGTTGTAAAACGACAATATTTCAAATCCAGCAAAGAAACGTAAAAAATATTTTCTTAGACAAATATTCAAAAAAAAAAATCACTTTACTATAGAAATTGCATAGGTCAGACCAACTTTTGGCTGTAACTTTAATTTTTGTGTAAATATTTGAGAACAAAACATAGAAACATAAACGACAAATAGTTTCTGACAAGATATAGTCAACCAGAACAAAATATTTTTATTTAAAATAAAACGCCAAGCAAAAAACGTCTTTCCAAGAGATGTCGAAAGGACAGTAGGTTCGGATGACAAGCCAGCACCAAACAGCGGGACAATGTCGGACCGACAGCGATACGTTGTTACGTCGTATCGCCGTCGGCCAACACCGGACGTCGGCCCGACGTCGATATGGCATTCTATGTTGACTGTGCAGATTCTAAATCATGAGATTATCTAGCAACAAATCAATGGCCCGTTCTTCTTACCCAGCAGGCACAAGTCGCAATGGCAACGTCAAATCAACGTTCTTGCAACGACGTAGATGTGACGTTGCATAAAAGTAATGACGTTGCACGTACGTTGATCTGACGTCGCAATTACAGCATGTGCCTTCACTCTCTATCCTATATATATGTATATAACGGCAGATCAAGTTTGACTTAAGACGTTAATTTTCCTTGTCACTACTAGAGTCTGAATGTTTTTTTTTTTTTGTTTTTTTTTTTGTTTTTTTTTTTGGCGGGTGGGGGGGGGGGGGGGGTGGGTGGGCTGACACCGTCTTTGGTCTTCTTACGTTTTGTTTTGGCTTTTTGCCAAGTGTTTTGGGGGCTACCACTGTACATTGTCCATCGATGGACGTAACCAACTTCTTGTTCTTAGGTATGTAGTTTCAAAAACGGAAGTAAGCCCTGTTTCTTTGACGGGCGTCTTTTGAGACCCAATCAGTTTTGGAGAGTTTAAAATGGCTATGTGTTTCAGCAAGTCTCCGTGAGCAAGAATCACATTACCAGTAATCAAACACAAAGTTCAAAAAGCTTATCAATCAATCTGTCAAGTGTCATCCAAAACACATATCACTTCTAACTGAATGATATGATGAGCTATTTTTTCTTCTTCTAATTAATGTTGGGGATTAAAATTAGTGATTGACTGATATATGGAAATGATGCTGCGAGTGATAAATTAATATAGTGATTGACTGATATATGTAAATGATGCTGCAAGTGAGGCAAAGTGGCGACGGAGTGATTGTATTGAATCCGCTAATGAAATAGCATCACATACATAATTAAAAAACTAATACAGTATTAAAAATAATAGCTAGAAAGAAAAAATAAAAAAAAAATAAAAAAAAAAAAATAAAAATAATAGTCAAAATAGGGTCCGATCCGGTAATTGAGCCCGATCCGGTCCGACCCGGTGTTTGTACGTACCGAAGTATTTGCATAGATATTTAATTTTTAAGAAAATATGCTAAGTCAAAATGTCATTATTTTCAGTGCAAAACTATATCTAAGTAGAGTTAGCTATAGTTTTGCACTAATAGTTTTGCAAAATTCAAAACAATTGTTAGTGCAAAACTATTACTAACTTGACTTAAAGCATTAGATTTAGATCAAAATTAAATGCTATTAAGCCTTGCAAGGACACCAGACATACATTAACATATCTTGGCTGGTTTTCCACCTCTATGCAGAATTATATATGTCCATTTCGCAGAAGATATACTTTGATTAAAGCATAAAATAATATCATCTTAACTTAAAAAATACAGTTATTTTCTCACTATATTGATTGTTTCTTTTTCAAGACTGGGCAAAGGTTTTGCATAATACTTACATTACTTACATACATAAAAAAATGTATCATTTTAAAAATTAAGAAATTATGTATGTTAATATCTGTGTAAACACACATAACGTACCTACTAAGGCATAGAAGGAGTGAAGCCTGAGATGTGTCACCTTAATATAAGTTCTGTCTAGATTGTTAAATAAATGATTTTAAATACTATTAATTTTAATAATAACAATATAATACCATTATAGTCTTTTTAAGTGATATGATGATTAAACTAACAAGAATTGTCAATAAGCAGTGCTTATTTGAAAACAGTATAAACCCAACAAACATGGTATAATTTTAACACAAAATCTATATATTCTACACATTTGATAGATTTTAGCATACATTGTAACAGAATGTTTGCAGTTTTTATAAAACATTAAAATGAATTTCTAATAATATGTTTAGAAAACATAGAGAAATCTTGTCCTCTGCAAGAGCATCAGGTGTAAGTCAGTCAGGTAGCTGTGCTTTGCATGAAATTGTGATCATAACTGAAACGCTGTTAGACCTTGAAAGATCTACTTGCAAGGATACGCTGAGACATATGTTTGTATGCCTGGGTTGATTTCCCATCTGAATACAGAATTGCCTGTCTACAAGGAAGATTTAATTAGAGTATACATGTAGAAGAATATAGATTCATAACTTCTAACAATTCTTATTATCTCATTACACTGATTATTATTTTTTTTTTAATTCAGCAGAAATTTGCACCTGGTGCCAAAAATGCATGATTAAAGCATTTTAGGAATTCTGGATGTCAATATATGTGTAAATATACACATCATACACCTACTCAGGTGTAATGGGACAAAGCCGGAGGTATGTCCCTTTTATAGACCTGGTCTATATTGTGTGAAGGGATTAAAATAACCTTTATTTGGAGAATCAGTATCATACCATATAGAAATGTCTACTGCGCATTAACAGTATACATTTGCATAAAGAACTATATATTTCCAGTGAAGTCAATATTTTATATCTGCAACATTAAAAGTTTTACTAAATGTGGCAATTATACATTCTAAATATTTTGGTTAAGTGCAAATCTGCAATACAACAAGGTAACACAATTTCGTACAACTATTACTTACAGTAATCACACCATCAGTGGTATTAAAGTAAGTAGTATTTAGAACCTTGAGTTTTATGTAGAGTATGCCTTTATATTTAAAAAACTTTGTAAATGTAGTATAAAATTTGCTTCAATTGAAGGTAGAAATAACTTTTTACTCTATGTTTTCTTCTCTTAAGTACATGTTGTTAAACAATATCTATAAAGATATTTAATTTTCCCTTCTGCACCAGCATACAGCATTTACGTTTCACAGTTAATCTGTTATGCCAGAGCCTGTTCTAATTATCAGGGTTTCATGGCGTAGGAAAGTGCTCACAACAAAGTTGTTGAGCCAGGGGTATCAAAAAACCAAACTGGTAGCAATACTTAGGAAGTTCTATGGGAGACATCATGATCTAGTCAATCCCTACAATATGGCAGTTTCCAGAATTGTTTCTGATGTTTTTGCCAATGACGCGCCATAAGTAGACTTCCCAAATCCCGGACATCCGCTTCTACCAACATTTCCTTAGTTCAGGCCTATGGGCATGGTGGGCGAAGCTTGCTTACCAAGTAATGCTTACTGTCCGCGGACGCTTGTTTACACCCTTTATTCTGGGGTCCATGTCTGTTGGTCTGAACATTCTGATTCATCATTCGTTTACGGATTTATGAGTTTGGATTATGGCTTAGGTACCATGACCGCAACTACTTAATTATTTAACAAATGTAACATAAAAACCAATTTCATCCATACAGGTGCATCTTTTTTCACATATTTATATTTATTAATTTAATGAATTGAAGAGAAAGACAGAGCAGATAGTGTGACCAGTATTTCAATACATTTTTTTCCTATTTATGTTCTATTAACAATATTTTTTTTTTTTTTTTTTTTTTTGTCAAAATACAAACAAAGCAATTTTATATTATTCTGCTATGAAACAATAAAATAAATTTTTATTCATTTATCTTTTTATTTATTTAATCATTATTTATTAATCAAAAATAAAATAAAGCAAAGCTGTATGTAAGAGCTGACATGTTATTTATCTAGTTGAACAGACTGCCATGGACTTGGGACTTTTGCCAGTTGGGTCATCAGCTGCTGTTTATTCCAAATTAACAGATTCTGTTAAAAACCATTGCAATTTATGCAGCTCATTCAAAAATGTTCAAATTCTGACATTGTTAGCCGGCCTCAGTGGCTCAGTTGGATGCGCCGTCCGACTGGAGACCAGGAGGTCACGGGTTCAACCCCCGCCGAGGTCGGCAACATTCTTTCATGGAGATTGATCATGAAATATTTTCTACGGTCATTCTCTCCTTTCCGCTGATTCAAGAAGGGCAGTTGTCAGTTTCTGGCGAAAGAATGTGCACAATACTGGTTAACCGCTTAGAGAACTAAGCCTGCCCAGTAAACGTGTGGTTAGGTAAACTGATCGCGCTCGACATGACCCCATTGGGTTGACTGGGCGGTAAAACCTCAACACAAACACAAACTGACATTGTCAAAGTGAAAGAGAAATATGTGTCAATCAAGAACAAAGTATTTGCTAGGCAAACAAGCAAAAAGACAAACACATGTTTTCCTGGGCAGGCTTAGACCACTAGGCAGTTAACAATTACTTGAGCACATTCTTTTGCCAGAAACTGACAAGGGAGAGAATGACCGAAGAAAATATTCATGATCAATCTCCACTTAAGAATGTTGCCAGACCTGGCGGGGATCAAACCCTTGACCTCCTGATCACTGACTGATCACTGACTGAGCCACTGAGGCCAGCTTAGACAACTGTGCTGCCCAAAATAAAACTAGATATATTTTTTCTATGTTTTGGTATGCCATACAACTCTGTTTAGAATCTATAGAAAAAAAAGTATTTAGAAAAGGGACAAACTCAGAATGAGAACAATTCTGTCCATGCTTTTATTGACTAGAGCTAGTCACCCTGTTTGTGTTTAGACAACTTCCCAATGGGCTGGTTATTAGAACTGTATGTTGAAAAAATCCATATCATGCAAGCTAGTTTTTTATTTATTTATTTATTTATTTATTTTAGGTCAATCTCAAAACTGCTAAAAAATTTGACCTGGATTTAAGTAGAAAAACGTTTACTGGTCAGATGTAAAGTCATTTATTTAAAATAGGGTCAAGTAATCCAACTACAGTAGCCATTAAGTATGACTACAATGGCTCAGTGCACTAGATCTGGCTTGGCAGTTATGAAGGGCACTCACTACTTTGAATGTGAAAGATATTGAATTGTGCAAGCCAAACTGCATAAAGAGTATCCAATGACAATGTCTTAGAATTAAAGTAAAAGATTTTACTCAAGTGTGATCCCACATGCTCCCACAGTTTATACAGCCCTTTCTCATGATTCACACTTCTCTGTGCAGTTGGATCAAAAAGTGAAACATTATGGTTTCCAGTCTCCTGTCTGACATTCAGCTTTTGACCAACCCAGTGCTATTTAGTTTCAGACCCAACCTTTAAGAATGGTCTGCAGCATAATTATTAGGACTTCATGGAGCGTGGGAAAGTGCTCACTCAAAAGTTGTTGAGCCAGGGGTATCAAAAAACCAAACTGGTAGCAACACTTAAGAAGTTCTATGGGAGACATCATGATCTAGTCAATCCCTACAATGTGGCAGTTTCCAGAATTGTTTCTGATGTTTTTGCCAGTGACGCGCCATAAGTAGACTTCCCAAATCCCGGACATACGCTTCTACCGATATTTCCTTCGTTCAGGCCCATGGGCATGGTGGGCGAAGCTTGCTTACCAAGTAATGCTTACTATCCGCGGACGCCTGATTACACCCTTTGTTCTGGGGTCCATGTCTGTTGGTCTGAACATTCTGATTCGTCATTCGTTTATGGATTTATGATTTTGAATTACGGCTTTGGTACCATGACCGCAACTACTTGCTATGTATAATATTAAAAGAATATATGTAGTAGGATGTACAGAAGAACACATACATGCAAATTTCTTTATAACACTCTTCCTTACAATACTGGTTTGCATATATGATACTGTATGGCTCTCCAAAATGTATAGATTATTCGGAGAAAATATGACCATCAAAGGTTATTTTTCCTATGCAATCTTCACATATCTAATTTGATGCAACATGGTTGTTTAATTAAAACAGTTTCTTCTTTGGACCCCAGTCACTGTGTTATAAAGAGGTTTTGGTGTGTCTTTGGTACATTATAATAATTATATAATGTACAATTGGCGATAAGTACAATGGTATGCTCTCAAACATTCTTGTTATCTCAAACTTCAATATGTCAAACTACTGCTTAAGTTAATTCAATTCTAGGCAATGTTATTTAGTTTTGCTACATGTTCCTTAAATTTCAACTTCTTTTCTTTCAAACTACTAGCTTTTATCTCAAACCAAAACTTCCAGTCCCATGGAATTTATGATAAAAAGTCAACTGTATTAGGAATAAATTGAGAACTACTGACTGCTGAGTTTAATTTTAAATCTGACATGATGTTAACCTTTTAACTACAGACCCTACAGGGAACTGCAATGTGTGAATTTTTCCATTTAGGCACGTTGTTAGTACAGAGCATGCCCAAATGTGTGCACAAACCCACATCTGAAGCCAGATGAGTCGACTTCCAAAGAGTCCTTCAGAAAACGTTGCTTTAATGATACATTTCTTTTCTGAACAATGTTACTTTATCAAAATAATTTTCTTTACCCGAGTTTCAATGCGATTATACCATGTTGTTATTGGGCAAATGTAAATTCTTTATGGCTTCACTGGCATGAATTAATACTTTGCAACTCACCCTCTAACAGCATACATAAATAAGGATAAGGCATGGTCGGGAAAAATTATTTCTTGAATAGAAAATGGGAAAGTATACCTTTATTTGTTGCCAGAAAATTAATCATTTTATGATAAATCAAAATTAAAAATGTTTCTCAGTGTTGTGCATCTTAGTAATGTTTGAATTAGAAAATATAAGTGGTAATTATTAAATTTCACTGTTGTTTTGGAAGTTTGAACTATCATATCATCTAAATGGCCTTTATGTATTGGAAAGCTGTTTATTTAATTTTCAAAACAGGTTTGAAATTAAATTACTGAAATTTTTAACCTTGAGTTAGCACTTTTTTAACACCATTCCTTCAACATTTCAATAATTTTGAGTGCAATACTATATCTAACTTGACTTAGTTACAGTTTTGCGCCAACTTTTTTTCACTAACCAATCAATTTTCAGTGCAAAACTGTTACTATCTCAAATTCTTGATTTTTTACTATTTATAAAGTATTCAACATGAAAATGACTATTATCATTAAATATAAAATATTTTCCAGCATACATTGCCAAAGAAAAAATTACAAACCATAAAAAGAAAAAAAACAAATAGACAGTTTTTTCACTCTCCTGTAAAATTTCACAAAACTGAGTTAGCCTAGTTTTGCGCTAAGCCATCGATATATAGAAGATACAAGATATGATCATATATAGTTTTTTACTACAGTATATATTTTTATTATTATTGTCCCACATAATTTCTTCTTCCTATTAAGTGCATGACCCGTGGGCATAGTACGCTTAAAACATCCGTGAAGGAAGGCTCTCTTTCTTTCTTTCTCCGTATACTGCCTCACGCCCTCGTGGGCATTCTAGGCAGGTGTGCGCTGTCGTGCTGAAAGAAGAAGGAAAATATAGACAAAAGAATAAAGAGGGGATAGTGAGAGGATAAAAAGGTGATAGGGTTAAAATAGTTGGTGAGGTAGAAGGTTTAAAAACAAAAATTAAAAACACCACTTTCAGTTCGGGACCTAGGGGCGGGAGTGGTGCAGTTTACCAACTTCTTCCTTGAACGCATCAAGGGTCGGGTATGAAACCCACAGACCGGAACCCCGTGACCGAGACCCGGCACCGTGACCAAAATTTCTATCCTGGATTGCAAGACTAATATGTATTTAACTTTGTTTATTTTGGGTTTATATTATGAGGTATTAAATATATACAGTATAGTTTTAATAAAACATATTACAACTACAAAAACTATCACCATTTATTGCAAACATTACTCCCTGGTATGTGGGGAGTATGTGTTTATGCCTTTCCATTCAATGATAACCATTCCTATGGCGTCTTACAATAAAAGGGGAGATTGTAATAGAATCAAACTGAGGCGTGATAATAAAAACATAAGGTAAACGATATGACCACCTTATTTTCTAAAGGAATCCAGAGGGAGTCTGCAAAGTACTTGAACAAGTTATTCACTTTGACGATTACTTTCAACTCTTCTATACACACTCTAATCGTTACACCGTTTTGAAGTAATGCTCTCAAGCGTGTTTGTCTGCGAGAATACTGGATCAAAGCTGTGGATAAAAGTGTATAGGTCTATATAGTTTTTTTTTTTTAAAATATACAGAGGTGGTTGATCTTGTATGTGATCAATACATTCAAATACTTCATATACTAAAACTATATGATAATTTATAGTGTCAATTAATTGTTATTGGACTGCGTAGGTAAAGTTTTACCTTAAAGTTTTCAAGTGTGTTTGCAGGAATACTGGCCTTTTGTAGATCAAGAAGATACCGTTTTATCCGGCGTTACCTTAAATTTCGAGGATTGTCCTCAGTTTTTGTTTTCTCGGTAGAAAAATCTCAGCAATGGCCAGTTTATGGTCCAAGATTATTTTCAAATGCATTTTCATCCACCAGTTGCCTTGAAAAAAGTACGAACCCTGTTTTTATTATCGTATGGCCGAACCTGCACAACAACTTTCCCTTTGAGTGTTTGAGAGTTTCAGCAAAGTATATGTATCAACTGAACATTTGGCAGTTAGAAGAATGTATGTAGATCCGGATAGGCTACTTTTCATGTTCGATCAGCTGATCCTAATATTTTAAATAAATGAATTTTTCTACCCACCGTCAAACGAGGTTCTTAAAATGGCGGCGAATCCTACGAAAAATACCGCATTACGAAAATACGCCTATTCAAATATATTGAAATTTTCACCTCCAAAAACAAAAATTTTTTAGACAAAAATCTGATATTTTTTTCATATTTCTGCTCAAAACATTGATTGTGGGTACTCGTTATAACCGCCTCGCCTCGGTGAGGCGGTTCTAACGAGTACCCACAATCTATGTTTTAAGCAGAAATAAGAAAAATAATGTATACCCCTGTAAACCCCAGTTTTACTATATAAAAGTGGGGTTCAACGGGGTCAAAATTATATCTTTTGTAGGCATGTTTTCGTGATGGCAATCCGGCGTTATTTGACCGAAAATCGATCGGTTATCCCGCGTTCCGGTTGGACGCGGTGTGATTTAAATTGTGTAAATGCATTCAATTTATTTTCAGAAATTTGTTCCTGTTTTGTTGATTTTTGTTCAGATTTTCAACTTTTTTCCAAAAACTTGATTTCGGTTTTGGTTGCAAATACTTTTGAGGACTTTTATTCTAGAACTAAGAATACTGATTTTGAAAAATTTAGTAACTTTTGTGAAGGAATTAGTTATTGGTTAAGGGTATTTTGGTCACTTTAAAGCGCCTAGCCTTACCAAGCACTCTTGAAACTCTTGTTCCATTATCCTGTTCGGATCAGTTTTGACCGAAACAGGGCAGTCCGTTATTTTTAGTCCATGACGTCATTTTCCATTTCGCGCTGTTCTTTTAAAATAATTATCTATTTATAGAACGGGAATTCTTTTCTTGATACTAAGTAAAGCTGAACCGCCATTTTGGGATTCCATGCATTGATATTTATTTAAAAACATTCAGCTCATGCTACACAAACTACAGATTTCATCGCTTAGACAAGTTAATGTTAGTCTGAGGTCTATGTTTTGATATAATGCTTAGTGTATGATGTGAACTAAGGTTAGTTTTTTAAAATGGATTTAGTGAGTTGGGATTCGTCCCATTTTTATTCGTACCCCTCATTTCTTTGTACGTGTCTTTGTCTCCATTTAATCACAGGTGCCAGGCACAAATTCTCACAATATAATATTGGTACCACACTCATCTATATGCATATGAAGATAGTTAAGAAAAACATATACCACTTCTGCTTTGATACAGTGTAGGTGCACAGGGAGAAAGAGGTTTAGTATTTGCCATTTAGGAGGGTTTTGAAGCCTTCAGCTGATTCTGCATGCAGGACTACTCCTTTTAGATGGTTCCACTCAGTTTTAACAAAAAATGAGTTTTTTTAATTGGTCATTATGAATTGCTCTACTAGAAATTCACAAAATATTTTTCAACGATGTTTACACGTTTAAATCCACTATTTAATATCACCATTTAATACAGGATAAAAGGCATACTTGACCTGGGGTGCTTGATTCTGTCTACTATATGCTTTCGACGTCTTTTTCAGAAAGTCATTTTTTTTTGCCTAGCACTTCACACAGAAGAAGTAAATTTGCAAAATTTTGTCATATTTAATACAAAACCATTTGTCATAAGGCCTTAAATAAAAAAAGTTTGTGTTTCAGGTTACCCAACAGTGCCTAATTAAATATTTCACCACTGATCCTAAAGTTTTTTTTAAGCTTTTTTGGGGGATTTCCCTGTTCAGCCATATTGTTTCCCTATTTCATATATATATATATATATATAAAACTTCTAACAAAATAGAAGTAGTTTCCAACCTACCATCCCTATTTTAAAATTCCATGTAAGGTTATCACAATAAAGAATTAAATATTTCACAATTTGAGTACATCATTATGAAAACATGCCTATTCAAATTGAAATATATAGAAGATTTCACCTCCAAAAACTGAAAATTTTCAGCTAGAAAACTGATATTTTTTTTGCTCAAAACATAGATTGTGAAGACTTACTAGAACCACCTCAGCAAGGCAGTTCTAATGAGTACCCACAGTCTATGTTTTTGAGCAGAAATAAGAAAAATAATGTATACCACAGTAAACCTCAGTTTTGCTATATAAAAGTGGGGTTTAAGGGGGTTAAAATTATATAGGCAAAATGTTTTCGTGATGTTGTATGTTGATACAAAGGTGAATTAATGGCTAAAATTTGATATTTTTTTTTTTCAAAAAAAAAACATACGGTATCTTGAATTAGTAAAAATCATGTTTATTATTTGGACTTAACCTAACCTCAATAGCATAAAAGGCCTCGGTGGCTCAGTTGGATGCGCCGTCTGACTGGAGACAGGAGGTCGCGGGTTCAACCCCCGCTGAGGTCAGCAACATTCTTTCGTGGAGATTGATCATAAAATATTTTCTACGGTCATTCTCACCCTTCCGCTGATTCAAGAAGGGCAGTTGTCAGTTTCTGGCGAAAGAATGTGCACAATACTGGTTAACCGGTTAGAAGACTAAGCCTGCCCAGTAAACGTGTGGTTAGGTAAACTGACCATGCTCGACATGACCCCATTGGGTTGACTGGGCCGTAAAACCTCAGCACAAACAATGGCATAAAAATTCATGTACAGGTAAAAAAATACAGGTAAAAATTCACGTATGCAACTGACCTAATAGCAAGACCATATAGTTTAAATTGTTAAAACAAAAAGTGTCAAGAAATTGTTTATTCAAAGGGACACAAGATAGCAAGAGACAAGGATAGAAATGATAAAATGTCATAAATGATTTCCTGTTTTATATAAAGAAATAGGCTATTTAATTATTAAATAAAAAAGTTGATACTAGTGTTAAACTTAAGTATAAATATTAAGTCAATTGACTAGTACAATTAAATTTGAAATTACACCTATGATGTTAACTGTAGGTTGCATGAATTGTATAAATTCCAGGGTGGTCAACAGGTTGACTAATATTTGCCAATATTTTTGCAGTATTGCTGGTATTTACATGTACATGTATTTAATAGTTTATTAAAGTTAAGCTATTAAATAAGTTGATACTTGGTGTAAACTTTAGAATAAATATTAATCAGTTGACAAGTATAATTGAAATTATCCCTATGAATGGTTTAATATTGTATAAATTCCAGGGTGGTCAATTCAGTCAACCAGTATTTGCCGGTAAATACCGCTGGCATGGAAAATACTCATATTTGCCGGCATTTTGCCAACCTTGATTGGGGGTAAATATTTGAGCACAGAAATAGAAAAGACATGGTTTCTGATAAGATTTGGTCAATCAGAACAAAATGTTTTCATTTAAAATAAAATGCCAAGCAAAAATGTCTTTCAGAGTGATGTCTAAAGGACAGTAACTGTCTCTTCATACTGCAGCATCCTCTTGAAATAATGTGCAGTTTTCGCTTTCAGTGCAAGGATAAAATAAAGATTATAGGAGGTAAAAAGTGCAAAAGTGAAACAATAAAAGATGACAGTGTACAGTCTATTCCAAAGTGTAAGTCGTGAAATGGTGAAGATTCACCATTCTCAATTTCTGTGCCCTCTTGGTGTTCAGTTGAATCAAGTGTGATGGTGCAATGTTAAGTGCTTGCACTTTATGCACCACCTCCAGATTGTGAGTGGTATAAAAAGATGGCATTGAACACCCTTGATCGTGTGATGGCATTTGTGAACATTATTTTTGCATAATTATCATGTATGTCACAGACTATGCAAAAATGATTCAGAGATTATTATGCTGAACTTGAAGCCATTTTTACTGGAAATGTTTTTTAAACAAATGAATAGAATAAAACATTGTGTGGTTGTTAGGCCTAAAAAAACAAAAAAACACACACAAAAAAAAAAGCAGTGTTTAACTAGATTTTTTGGCAAAACCTAATTTTTTTTTTTTCAAAAACAAATAAGGAAAATCCAGTTTTAATGGTAATATTTGCAATTTTTTAATATATATATAAAAAAAAATGCTCCTACCCTACCTGTCATTTTTTGAGATGTTACCACAATTTTTTATGATCTTACGACAAAAATTTGCAAATTTGCGTATGAGTTTTGAGTATAGCACCAGACAAACAAAAAAACAAAAAAAAAATAAAAAATAAACAAACAAACAGAAAAAAACAAAACAAACACTTTCTGAAAGATATTGAAAGCAAAGTAGACTGATGTCAGCACCCCTTTCAGTCTTCACATACTGTTTTCCAGCATTTTTAAGCATTTTATTCAAAATAAAAACCTCATAGCCAGCAATGGTTTTTTACAGTTTGGAATGGGTCCAAGGTACTCACACGATTGAAATTTAGTGAAAATGTATCCAAGAAATTCACACGGTTGAAATTCAGTGAGTCCCATGACATTAAAACTAATATTAAAACTATTAAAAAAAAATAGGAATAACTGGCAATCTTTTATGCTGGATTAAGAACTTTTTGTCCAAAAGGAAGCAGATTGAAGTCTTAAATAGAATTTCAGACCTCCCCCTCCTCCCCCCCCCCCCCCCCCCCCCCCCCCCCCTGCTTATAATTGTGTTCGACTCATAACTCCATAATCATATGGAATATGTTCATGAAACTTCACAGATGGCTAAATCATTTCAAGACTATGTGTCGCAAACAAGGAAAACAACTGGCTACTTCGGTGTTTGTTCATCCACGTAGTGCAATGCTGAACATTCTCGTCCGACTCATAACTCCAAAACTGTATTTAATCTATTCATGAAACTTCACAGATGGCTTAATCATATCAAGACCATGTGTCTTCAACAAGAAAGACAACTCTGGCTACTTTAGTTTTTGCATTGTCCTCCCCTTGCCTAAAATCCATGCTGAAAATTTGTGTCAGACTCGCAACTCCTAAGCCATATGGAATATATTCATGAAACATCACAGATTGCTAAATCATATCCAGACATGTCAGAATTATCTCCCCTTGCCAAAAGTAAAGTCCATGTAGTGTAGTACTGAAAATTCATTTTCACTCGTGGCCTGTAACTTAAGCATTGTATGAGACAAGGGGCACCAGGCGGGGGTATCCGTATCCCATGGATAATTTACTAGTTTGTACATGTACCAACAAGAAACACGCTTATTATTTAATAACATTTTTTATTCCATATTTTTCAGATTTAGTGCAGAAAATAACCAGAAAGAAAAAGTAATATGTTTGGTGGAGCGAAACAAACAGGTTTTGGCACTGCCTTTGGTGCTAGCACTGGTAAGTCTTGTGATGTAGTGTCCTTATTATCCTGAAAAATGCGTACATCAAAGTCTGACAAGATGGCAGATGCAAACAATACAGGCCCAGATCAGACTGCTCCTGAGGGCTCCAAATAAGGTGCTTTTTTTTTTCAGCGGAAAAGCAGAGCAACAGATAATTTTGGGGGCACTTGGGTATTTAACCTCATCAAAATTTAATCATTTGGGTAAAATCATATTTTCATTTTTCAGTTTGAGTAAAGCTACCCTCCCCCCCCCCCCACCCACCAAAATGAAAATTAATAGGATAAAATTATAAAACAAAGAAAGAGCACAAAAAAGCATGATTTAGGTATTTAAAACATGGTATTTCATTATACATGTACCAGGGCTCGGGAAAACCGGAAAAATAGCCGGTCTGGACCGAAATTAAGAATTCTGGACCGATTTCAAACACCCCAAAACGCTAATAAATCGGTCCAACAGGTGTGTGCCTTGAACCCCATTTTTCCCCAACCAACCAATTTTCACGAATCGATGATGTCTAAAAAATCACAAACGGACAAGTCTTCCCAAACTGACAACGTCTGCGCACCTTTTAAATGCGATATTATGGTAGTTAAAAGGCTCTAAACGGTCATTTGACATGTATATTGGAGAGACAGCTGAATAACGGCAACCTACTGCAGCACAAATTAATTACGTCATTATCCAAACATTGTCAAAAAATCAACACTCCACTGACCTTTGTGCGGTAAACAAGCGATTAACACGAATCATCAGTAACGGTAGTCTGATAATTAATCCGTTTGTGTGACACGTGTGAATACACTGAGACTGCAAAACATCCAGGTGCAGTCGGCGTGTCCAAAAGATCAAAGGTTGCTTTACTGAGAGTGATAAAAGAATGCACTGCTTGAATGCACCCGTTTTCTTCCTCTTCTTTTTTGTTTTGATCAACACGGTTTGTCGGTCCCAGATTTGATAAATGAATTCTCAAACTGTGTACATCCTGATCAGATGTCGCATACAACGGCTTTGATCTGAGTATTATTGATTGCTCCCTTTTTTTTTTTTTTTTTTTTTTTTGTTGTTGATTGCCGAAACATGCGAGTATAATTCAAGGTAGATTTCACGGTAAAAATAAGTAATGCACCACTTGCGCTAGACAAGATTGGTCAGTGCTTAAAATTTAAGCAGTCTGATCAAATCTTGAAACATTGAACACTGCAAAACCGCCCGTGGCGCTGGCTTTTTTTATTAGACCTAATTAGGTCCATGAAAGTCGTTTCGTTCCGTCTCTCCTGTTTCCCGCCGTCTTCGCGCTTATACAAGACGGGAATCAGTTGTTTATAAATAGTTTAGGAAAACCCTGCGGAGGTGGAAGTAACAACAAAACCGTTTTTTTTTTTCTTTTTTTCCTTTCTTTTTACATACCTGACTGTATTTATTGATGACGCCAGCTTTGATCATGCTCGTTATACCCGGGCTTCCGTTATATAACGGAGTTGAAGTGTATTATTCAAAAGGAGTTATAGGACTGCCAATTGTCATTAGTTTTCGTGACAGGGGATATATACATATTTTTTTTTGGAAATGGGCTCATTGATGACGTCATCGTCATCGGCTGGGCCGATTCAGATTTCAAAATTTCCAGAGCCCTGACATGTACCCTATTAATTTTATTATAGTATTTGTCATAAGAAGAGTAAAAACACCGATTATGTGCAGTAATCGTAATATAAAATAGTAATCATGCTTTCCTGGCCTTGAAACTTTAATTTTCACCCTTGAATTTGGAAATAATTGGGTACTCTGTCAAATCAGTTGGGTACAATACCCAAGTTTTTAAAAATAATTGAGTATTTGCTCAAAACATATAGGTATTTTACTTGGATACTTCCCTCATCTCCTGCCCTGTGAAAAGTACTATTTTTATACGACCATTTGAAAAACGGAACATATTACAATGTATATTACGGGGTATGGCATCCATCCGTCCGTCTTACTTTTGGTGTTTTCTCCCTTTGTTATATTTGACAGTGATAATCCATTGATTTCGTGTCTGCTCTGTAAGTCAAAAACCCTTTGGAATATTTTTATGATACTTGGTAGAAATGTAGAACAGGACCAGACAATGTGTCACGTACAAGCATGACAACTTTGCCTTTCTTACTTTTGGTGTTATCTCCCTTTGTTATGTCTGACAGTGCCAGCCTCAGTGGCTCAGTTGGATGCATGTCGGACTGATGACCAGGAGGTAGTGAGTTCGACCCCTGTCGAGGTTGGCAACATGTTTTTCGTGGAGATTGATCATGAAATATTTTCTATGGTCATTCTCTCCCTTACGCTGATTCAAGAAGGGCAGTTTTCAGTTTCTGGCAAAGGAATTTGCACAATACTGGTTAACCGCTAAGAGGACTAAGCCTGCCCAATAAACATGTGGTTAGGTAAACTGACTGCGCTCAACATGACCCCAGTATTGGGTTGACTGGGCCGTAAAATCTCAACACAAACAAATCATGTCTGTCAGTGATTATCCATTGATTTCGTGTCCACTCTATAAGTCAAAGACCCTTTGGAATACTTTTATGATACTTGGTAGAAATGTAGAACATGACCAGACGACATGTCGCATACAAGAATGATAACTTTGCCTTTATTACTTTTGGTGTTATCTCCCATTGTTATATTTGACAGTGATTATCCATTGATATTGTGTCCGCTCTATAAGTCAAAGACCCTTTTGAATATTTTTATGATACTTGGTAGAAATGTAGAACAGGACCAGACAATATGTTGCATACAAGAATGCCAACTCTGGCTTTCTTAATTTTGGAATTACCCTCCCCCCCCCCCTTGTTTTGTTTGAAATAGAATTCTCGTCTGCTCTGTAACTGGAATACCCTTTGGAATAGTTTGATGGTACTTAGCAGAAATGTAGAACAGGACCAGTCGACGTGTCGCATACAACTCTGCCTATCTTACTTTTGGCGTTATCTTCCTTTGTTATATTTGGCAAATTGACAGTGATAATCAATTGATTTCATGTCTGCTCTGTAAGTCAAAGACCCTTTGGAATATTTTAATGATACGTGGTAGAAATGTAGAACAGGACCAGACGATGTGTCACATACAAGAATGACAATTCTGGCTTTCTTACTTTTGGAGTTATCTTCTTTGTTTTGTTTGAAATAGATTTCTCGACTGCTGTGTAACTGGAATACCCTTCAGAATATTTTGATGGTACCTGGTAGAACTGTAGAATAGGACAAGACGACATGTTCCTTACAAGAATGAAAACTCTGCCTTCCTTACTTTTGCTGTTATCGCCCTTTGTTATACATATACATGTATTTGACACTGATTATGCATTGATTTAGTGTCCGCTATGTAAGTCGAACACTCTTTGGAATATTTTGATGATACTTGGTAGTAATGAAGAACAGGACCAGATGACACGTCACATACAAGAATGACAACTTTGGCTTTTGTTACTTTTGGAGTTATCTCCCCTTGTGTTTGAATTTGATTTCTTGTCTGCTCTGTAACACGAATACCCTACGGAATATTTTGATGATGCTTGGTGCAAATGTAGGACAGGACAAGATGACGTGATGTTTTTTTTCTAAAAAAAAATTTCTAGTTGTACACTAGAAACACCTTGCTCAAAAACATACATTATATGTCATAACTCATAAGAGGCACCTCACTGAGGCACTTCTGTTGAGTACGCACAACTAGGGCTGTCACGTATACAAAAATCTGTTAACAAAAAGTACTGGCCTTAAGAAATTTAATTTTTCGAGTAGTTTGAGTTCCAGCTGAGTTTCCATAAAACACTTTTTGTCTTTACAGCGGCAACGCCAGGATTTGGGACACCGACAGCCTTTGGAACTGCCACACCATCAGGAGGGCTGTTTGGAAATCCATCAACCAGTACTGCAGCAGGAGGATTATTCGGAGGCACCGGAACAGGGACTGGATTTGGGACTACAGGATTCTGTAAGTTGATTGCTAGGGCCAAATAAAAAAAATATGTGTGTTAAGGGGGGTAACATGTTCATAAAAAATACTAAGGGTAGGTAGGAACTCTTTTTTTTTTTTTTTTTACATTTTTTGTTTATGTAGAATTATACAATAATAACCGGATATGTTTGGACTAAGCACCATAATTCACATAAAATTTTACCAGGTCTGTTTGGCTGCCCTTTTATGTGTCTAAAAGTACTGATAGAATAGCAAACAGTGTAGACCATGATTACACTGCTCCTGTGGGAGCAGTGTGATCTGGGTCTACACTGTTTACTCATACCTACTTGTTTGAATATTTAGCATAAATATTTTATACCTGTAACACCCACAGCCTTTGCGGAAACTTTGCGTCCTTGGCTATCAAAAATGTGTCCAGTGAAGATTCTCATTAGACTGCACAAATGTGCAGGCTGATCTAAATCTTTGCTGGGTGCACATGTCCGAAGGTACCATTTCTGATGTTATGGATCATTTATATCTTAATTAACCTTCAAATGTGGATACCCTAAACTGCTTATACTGGGAGCTCCAGATAATTCCATTGCCAGGCCTGCAGTTAAGATGTCTTTGGATGAAGAAATATAATTATTTTTCCTACATGTATTTCTCAGTGATAACACATATTAGAATTGGTAATTTGCTTCCCAGGCCGGCCTCGGTGGTTCATCTGGATGCGCCGTCCGAATGGAGACCAACCCCAGCCAAGGTTGACAACATTCTTTTGTGGAGATTGATCCTGAAATATTTTTTACAGCCATTCTATCCCTTCTGCTGATTCAAGAAGGGCAGTTGTCAGTTTCTGGTGAAAGAATGTGCACAATACTGGTTAACCGCTTAGAGGACTAAGCCTGCCTAGTAAACATGTGGTTAGGTAAACTGACCACGCTCGACATGACCCCATTGGGTTGACTGGGCCGTAAAACCTCAACACAACCAATTCGCTTCCTGGATTATTGTTCTTTTGGTGGTGAAATAAGAGAAAAACAAAAACATTTATCTAGGATTTTTTCTTTTGTTTGTACATTTTTCCATATTTTTATACCCCACCACATAATTGTGGCTGGGTATTGTGGTTTCTCGTTGGTCCTCTGTGCGTCCATGTGTCAGTATTTTATTTTACGGAGGACATGCAGGGTGGCCACGCACTCTGGAAAACGGAAAATTGTGAAAAAAAATTCCCTGCAGGGAAAAATCAGGGAATTTGAAATTTTGCTGAAAATCAGGGAATTTCAAAAAAAATCTTACCTGTCTATCCATTCCTTGAACACCTGAATAGGTAATTGCAAACAAGCAATTTTTAAGAATGGCCTTAGACAGTCTACCATGTAACCAGAAAAAAACCCCTACTGTTTTAATAAATTGGAGGTGAAGGTGTGGCTACAAGGGGAGGTTGGAGGCCATATATTTTACCAGTTTTGATTTTGACTACCATGAAAGTAAATTAGCACAAGTACATCATATTTTAGATAAATTTTCATTTAATTAAGAATATTGTGACAGCATTGTGTATAAACATGTCACTTGGCAGCATTTGAATCAGTATATGACTTCTAAAAGTAGGGGCCATTGCGATAATATTAAGGTTTTTAATCAGGGATAATCAAATCAAATCAGGGAAAAATCAGGGAATTTGATTGCTAAAAATGTGTGGCCACCCTGACATGTGGAAAACACAGTTGAATTGCTATCCAAAACTGCAAGTATTTTTTACAATAGGGTAAATGTATTAAAATTTGTAACACTTTATTGCATTCTTTTTTTGTCCAAATATTGCCTTTTATGCTGCTGTTTCTGAAAAATTCAAAATACTCCTGAAAATGCATAGTTGTATGGCAAACAGTGTAAACCCAGATCAGTCTGATCTGGGTCTGCACTGATTGCCCATGCCATTTTATTTTAAACTTGGTGTATCACATTTTAGGATATTTACCATATCTCTATTTTTCTACTGGCATAACTGTGTAAATTTTGTTTCAGCGTTTGGAAGTACTCCCAGTTCAAGCGCAGGTGGAGGTCTATTTGGGCAGAAAACACAGGCTAGTACAACGGGTTTGTTTGGTACCCCATCGAGTAGCACCGCCTTCGGTGGTGCTGCAGGATTTGGAGGTAAGAATCATTCACAAATCATAGAAACCATATGATGGGCGTCTTGAGAAAAAGGCTTTTCAGACTTTTGGTTAAATCAGTCTTACAGTGTGCATGCCTGGCCCCTTAGCGAAGCCGCTTGTCTAGTTCTGTGGCTGAAGTTTCCCCTTGGCATGTGGCTTATATGAGCAAACAGTATAGGTTATGGCCAGACTGCATGCATGCCTGAACTTTTGCTGTTTTCAAATAATACTATGGCTCTTTTCTCATGGTAAGTACCTGTAGCCACACCCATTTCTGACTATCAGCTAATCAGATTTCATCTTATAATGTTTTTGTTCAAATCCACAAACTGAATGATAAACAGTGTAGATCTGGATCAGATGGCTTCTTCAGAAGCCATCTGATCTGGATCTACACTGATTGCAAAGGTAGGGGTTGTCGTGAACAGCAGGATAAGGGTTAAATAAAAAAATTGTGAGGCTCAAAATGTCCAGCAGTTTATGTTTTGTATGATTTATTTGGATAAAACTACAAATCAAAATGCACAAGACAGAAAGAATATGTCTCGCTGGATTTGAAAATGATGTAACAAAAACACAAAAATAAAATAATTGATTATGAGGCAAGCAGTGTCAATAATCATTTTTCTGCTGGTAATTGATTGATCATTTGCAAATCAATTGATTAATCGATTATCTTATTAATCTAATCATGCCCTCCAAGGGGTCATAGGTCTAGATAAGGGAGAGTATCCGGTATATATTTTTCTTATTTCTCCATGAAAACAATGTTGTGGGTACTCATTAGAAGCGCCTCAGCGAAGCGCTTCTAATGAGTACCCACAACATATGTTTATACTTTTGGATTGAAAAAAAGCGCCTTAACTAGTGCTATGCCTGGGGTCTACAGTGCATGCTATCAAGAAGATGAAACGTTGTGCGAACCTCCAAATAAGCAGGGTATCTAGATAATATTTTTCTTATTTCTTCACGAAAACATATGTTGTGGGTTCTTATTAGAAGCACCTCGCTTTTAATGAGTACCCACATAATTTATATTTCATAGAGAAATAAGAAAAATACCGATATTTTTTTCATTAAAAAAAAGTACCTTATCTGGAGCTGTGATTGTGTTGTCTAAAGAGGATGTTTCAAAGCTCCAAGTAAGAGGCCTATATCCAGATAATATTTTTCTTACTTCTCCATGAAAACAAATGTTTTGGGTACCCATTTGAAGCAGTTTTGTGACGTGTTTCTAATGAGTACCAATAACGTTTTTTTGTGGAGAAATATGAAAAAAATCAATACTTCCTGGTGCTATGGTGTTTACCATATATGGGTAAAGTTAAGACTCTGATGAGCCAGCCTTGGTGCCTCTGTGGCCCAGTATGTTGCACATCTGGGCCCAGTTGTTCAAAGCGTCGTTAGCTTAACAAGCTCGTTAAGGGTCATTTCGTTAATTGTTTTAGTGGATTCAATATACAATATTCTGATATTTTTTGCTGAAAAAATGTGAGTAGCTTTTGCACTGCAAAAGCTACTCACATTTTTTCAGCAAAAAATTTCAGCATATTTGCGTATCACTCGATGTAAATTTTAACGAATCGTTAACTAACGACATCGTTAGCTTTGAACAACTGGGCCCTGATTAGTGATCAGGAGGATCTAATTAGTAATCAGGAGGCCGCGGGTATGATCCCCGCTGTGTCCGGCAACATTCTTTTGTTGATATTGCCCATGAAATATTTCTGCGGTCATTCTTTCTCTTCTGCTGATTCAAATTTCAGTTTCCATAGAAGAATGTGCACAAGTACTGGTTCACCACTTAGAGGACAAAGCCTGCTTGACATGACCTTAATGGGTTGACTGGGCTGTATAACCTCAACTCAAAAAATGCTGTTTGTCTTAAGTTGAATTTGTATCAACAGCTTATATCAAGTATTATAAATCCGATTGGCTAATGTTTGTCATTAAGTATATGAACTTGTATCATCAGCTTAGATCAAGTAATCTGATTGGCTGAAAATGAGAAGTGGGTGTGGCAGCTTAATTTATTCAGCATGGCAAGGGTTTTTAATAGTATGTCTCAGTCCAGTTAGTTTGTTTTTCATTTAATTCACCACTCATACAGCAGTTTTTAGACTCATCAACAGGTAGAGTAAGTGGACTTGATATTTAAGGTGTCTGAATACTTACTTAATTTAAATATGGTACACAACACAACCTCTTTATAACCCTATTACTTGAATCAAAGCAAAAACAGTGTTAGCTAAACAACAGTGTTGTATCCAGACAGAAATGTATAGGTTATACAGAAAAATGGTCATTTTTTTAATATAATCCATATATTTGTGTATGGATATCACCAAAATTTATAGATTGTATAGACCAGTGACTATAAATGGTCGTTTTCTGTATAATCTATACTTTTTTGTTTGGATACAACACTTTTGGGGTCCACCTTTAAACATTCAAATCTTAAATTTTCTTATCATTCTTATAATGAACTCTTTGATAGAGCCGGCCTCGGTGGCTCAGTTGGATGCGCCGTCCAACTGGAGACCAGGAGGTCACTGGTTCAACCCCTGCCGAAGTCAGCTACATTCTTTCGTAGAGATTGATTGTGAAATATTTTCTACAGTCATCCTCTCTCTTCCGCTGATTCAAGAGGGGCAATTGTCAGTTTCTGGCGAAAAAATGTGCACAATACTGGTTTATCGCTTAGAGGACAAAGCCTGCCCAGTAAACGTGTGGTTCGGTAAACTGACCTAGCTCGACATGACCCCATTGGGTCGACTGGGCAGTAAAACCTCAACACAAACAAACAAACTCTCTGATAAAGAGGTTCCAGTGTATTGGGGGCCATAAATGGGCTATGCCATGCGAAAACATGACTTCGGGCATTCGCGGACAGCACATGCCCAGATCAGCCTGTACATTCCTGTAGTCTGAACAGGGCCTTCACTGTCCGCTAACAAACTTATTGGAAATTTTTTTGATGAATGGAGAGTAAAGGTCTTGATGTAAGTTTGCACAGGATAATCTGCACAAAAAATGTATAGATTATATAGAAAAAATGTATAGAATATATAGAAAAAATGTATAGAATATACGCACAAAAATGTATAGATTATATAGAAAAATGATCATAAATGGTCATTTTTCTATATAATCTATACATTTTGCGCATGTTCAAAGACATCTTTTTGCTTGACACGGCCCAGATGTTATTTCTACAGGATTTGGTACAACAACCACGTCAGCAGGAGGAGGATTGTTTGGAGCAACACAGCCGGCTGCTGGAGGAGGTCTCTTTGGAACAACCACAACTACAGGTAGTTAAGGGCATTTTATAGCTCCAGATTTATAAAGCGCTTTTTTTTTCAACTGAAAAGTATGGATATTTTTTCTTGTTTCTCTACCCACAATATATATTTTTGTGGAGAAATAAGAAAAATATTCTGCGGACCGTATCTCTTATCTGGAGTTATGGCATTTCTATCTGGTTTTTGTCGGAGAAATTTCATGTGGGAAAATACCCTACCACTACCATGTGACAGACTATAAAAACAGTAATGTAGAGTAGTTTTTATGGAGGAGTAGTTGATAATAATTTCCACATCCCCCACTATCACATCCAGACAATATCACGTGACAGAAGAAAGATTGTAAACAGTGACGTAAACCTCAACCTGAAGAAATAATTATTTGCCATAGCAACAGATAAGGTGCTTTTTTCATCCAAAAAATGCTGATATCTTTCTTATTTCTCCATGAAAACATACAATGTGGGTACTCATTAGAAGCGCCTCAGTGAGGCGCTTCTAATGAGTACCCACAACGTATGTTTTTGTGGAGAAATAAGAAAAATATTATGTGGATACCCCCTCTTATCTGTAGCTATGATTTGCAAAGGTATCCTGCAAGAGAAAAGACTCTTTTATGTTTGGTATTAAAGTAATGAAATTTTTCTTACTTCTTTGGAAAAACATTTGATATATATTGTGGGTACTTATTAGAGAAAAATATCTACTTTTCAGTAGAAAAAAAAAAAATGCCTTGTCTGGAGCTGTACTTATTTCAGGCTCTTTTCTTAAACTTTCTTCACAGTTATTCACAACAGATCTAAAATGACTCAAACAGACCGCTTAATATTTCATTTTTGGAAGGGTTTTTCACAAAAAATTCCATCCGTTTAAAAAGCGATGTCTGGGCGGGCATCGGGTGAGCGTCGTCTGAGGAACACTTTTTGGTTAACCTTTTTTAAAAGTGATATATTGCAGGCCCCCGTAGCCTGGTGGATAGGAGAGTTGACTCTTAATCCATTAGGTTTCTCACCGCTGTTGTTCGAGCCTCGCTGTGGTCACTTGGGAAAGCCAAGTTCTGCTTATGGATGGTCAGGTGGTCTTTACCCGAGTTCTCTGGTTTTCGCCCATCTTTGATGAACGATCGACTCGATATAAGGGAAATATTCTTGAAAGAGCCATAAAACCCAAATCAAAAAAAAAAAAAAAAAGTGATATATTACCTTTTTTCTTCAGTGGAAAAAAATGTCCATAATGCCTTTTGGCTTTTTTCTTGTTATACTAATTGCCTATTAAATAAAAAGTGAGAAAAATTATGATCATGAAAATAGAATTTTCATATTACATCACGAAAACATGCCTATATTATTTTGACCCCCTTAAACCCCACTTTTATATAGTAAAACTGGGGTTTGCATGGGTATATGCTATTTTTCTTATTTCTGCTCAAAACATGGATTGTGGGTACTTGTTTGAACCGCCTCACTGTGGCGGTTCTAACGAGTACCCACAATCTATGTTTAGAGTAGAAATGTAAAAAATATCGGAGTTTTTTATCTGAATTTTTTAAATTTTTGGAGAAGAAATTTTCTATATATTAGAATAGGCGTGTTTTCCTTATGGTCCACAATGAAAACTATTTCAGTCACAAGAAGCAAAAGTGACTGATGATCAGTTATACTGGCCAAGGGGACACCAGTATATTTGTGAACCCGATTTCTTGTATTGTAGGCTTTGGTCAGCAGCAGCAGCCTGGCACTACAGTGAAGTTCAACCCTCCAGCCGGACAGGATACGATGGTGAAGAATGGAGTGACACAGAATATCAACACAAAACATCAGTGTATCACTGCTATGAAAGAGTACGAGAGCAAGAGTCTTGAGGTTAGTGATCTTTAACCCTTAAAGCGCAGCATTCCCATTTACCCTCTGCAGAGGAATTTTTACCCCAAAATTTGTCTTGTACCCCTAAAATTGAAGAGAAACTATATGTTGCTATACATTTGGGATACAAATGAAAACAGCAGATTTATCCCTCCCCCCCCCCCCCCCCCCCCCCCCCCCCCCCCCCCCCCCCCCCCCCCCCGCATTCTTTTGTGAAGATTGATCATGAAATATATTCAATGGTCATTCTCTCCCTTCCACTGATTCAAGAAGGACAGTTGTCAGTTTCTGGTGAAAGAATGTGAACGATACTGGTTAACCGCTTACAGAACTAAGCCTGCCCAGTAAAAGTGTGGTTAGGTAAACTCATCATGCCCATTTGGTTGACTAGGGCATAAAGCCTCAACACAGACAAACAAATCAGATGACTTCTCAGAAACTGCTTTGCCAATTATGACCAAACTGCATATGGAGCATGCTTTGGACAATACTTTTAAGTTCGTGAAAATTATTGGGAACTGGTATCCAAGATGCTCAGCATGACCATATACGGTAAGTCCTTGAACCCATTTTAGTCAGGAAACACCTAAAGAGTAATTGGCAAACAGTACAGATCCAGATCAGACGTTGCAAAATGTGGCGTCTGATCAGAATCTTCACTGTTTGCAGATAGTTTAGACAATTTTCTTTAGGAATATCTAAATGACTAAAACCTGACATACCTAAACTTGAAATTGGACTCTTCTATTATATATAGTGTGGGGGAAGTCTCATCAAGCTACAATGGGTGAAACAACTCCAGAACTGCAAGGCTGAATGAATGTATCTGGACAAAGATGTGGTAAACAGCTTAGAAGACTAAGCCTGCCCATGAGAAGTGTGAGTAGGTTAACTGACCAACCCAACAAGACCTCAGCAGTGTTGACTGGATTGTAAATCATCAAATTAAATCAGAGCTTGGCATGCCACAGTATCACATCTTCGTGTGTGTGTGTGCGTGTGTGTGTGTGTGTGTATGTGTGTGTGTGTGGTGTGTGTGTGTGGGGGGGGGGGCGCGAATATATTTAGAACCAACTGCATAATTTGCTTAATCACATAATTAGGCATGTATAGAAAAAAAAAATCTGTTAGATTGTTTAAAACCACTGGTGTGTATAGACCAATACAGATACTTTGCAAACAGTGCAGATACAGATGAGATGGCTCATAATGAGCCATCTCATCTGGATCTACACTATTTGCCATTTTATTATTGATTTTTGACTCAAATCCTACTAGCAAAAATGGATGTGTCCAAATTGAGAGATACAAGAGTCTATTTCGAAAAGGATAAAATCAAGACTTATTTTTTGTGCTTCTGTTATAATTTCAGGAGTTGAGAGTTGAAGATTACCTGGCAAACAGAAAGGGAAAACAGGCTGGAACAACTTTTGGTTTTGGTACCACCCCAGCTTCGACTCAGGCTTCAACTGGATTTACTTTTGGACAGAACAAGCCTACAGGCTTTGGGGCATCTAGTAAGTGTCCCATAAATAAGACTAAGTACAAGCATTCACCTCATATTAACCCTTGTCCTGCTGAATAAATTAAGATGCCACACCCATTTCTAAATACCAGCCAATCAGATTACTTGATCCAGATTGTTGATATAAACAGTCAGGAGCAAAACTTCTATAAGTTATTTTTTTTTTTAACTCGAAAGAATTATCAGTTTTGCTACAATTTGTGAATTTAACTTGTTTCAGTTATTTTTTAATTTGTGCCATTTTTTCACCCTCTGATTGTAGACTTACAGATATTCTCATGGGCAAGTGGTTAATTTTGTATGAAAGATCTGTTGCATAACTTTATGATCAAGCAATAAAATTTTGTATGCATCATCTAGAAATGTGTACGCAGGGCCTTTGAAGTTAATAAAAAAATATACTTTTTAACTTACTTAGGTTATTTTCAAAATATTAACCAATTTCAGAAATAACCTAAACAAGTTAAAACCTTCAGCCAAAGGAAAGTTAACTCTTACACTTTGGAAGGGAGGTTACTTTATAGTTGAATTTTAACTTAACAAAGTTATAAATCTTCTCAAAATTGTAACCTTTAGAAGTTATGCTCCTGACTGATAAATTCACATACTTAATGGAAAACAGTGTAGATCCAGATCAGTTGGCTTCTGAAGAAGCCAACTGATCTGGATCTACACTGTTTGCAAAGGCAGAACATATCCCGGGTCAGCAGGACTAGGGTTAAATGTTTGAGTTAATGTGTGAAGTAAAGTATAGAAATTAAGGGAAATTTCATAATTTAATGAACAGTGGATGAAAACAACTTTACTGTGCTGTTCCCATAGAGTGACCCAGCTGGAGAATATCTCTAGCATCAAGTAATAAGAATAAAAGTCTAAAATGTTGCCTACTTTGGAAACAAAGTACTCACAAAAGAATGAAAATGGGAGAGTCGTTTTTATTAAGTCTTCATATGCAGCTATGTAGTTTGCAAGGCTGCATAAGCCCCTTAGCACAGGCTTAAGCGGTTTACAAGTTTCAAAGTAGCCAGAATGGGCTAAATGATCCCAAAGGAAACACAAATATAATCTGCACAATTGTGAAGTATGGGTTAACATTTTGCAGCTGCCACATGGCACTTAACACCTGCACATAGGTCTAGATAAGGGAGGGTATCCTGTAAATATTTTTCTTATTTCTCCATGAAAACATATGTTGTGGGTACTCATTAGAAGCGCCTCGGCAAGGCGCTTCTAATGAGTACCCACAATATATGTTTTCGTTAAGAAATAAGAAAAATATCAATACTTTTGGATTGAAAAAAGCACCTTAACTAGTGCCATGACACCAGCTGCAGTGAAGTAAAATAAAAATCTAAAATGTTGCCTTTGGAAATATAGAACTCACAAAAGAACGAAAATCAGACACACTGTTTTATTAACCCTTGTCCTGCTGAATAAATTAAGATGCCACACCTTTTCCAAATTTTCAGCCAGTTAGTTTACTTGATCCAGATTGTTGATGTAAATTCATATACTGAATGACAAACAGAGCAGATCCAGATTGATTGGCTTCTTCAGAAGCCAACTGATCTGGATCTACATTGATTGCAAAGGCAGGGTATATCTGGGTTCAGCAGGACAAGGGTTAAGTCTCTTAATTTGTTCTAGTTTTACATTTTCATGTATGTATGACTTTGACTTACTAATGACAATGAATTACAAAACCAAGTGAATATATCATTTTGACACAAATGACCCTTATGGGATGGCACTCTGTTAAAATCAAAGTCATAATCTTCATTATTAAATCTCCTCATATACACAATGTAATACAATAATAACCCTAAATATTGGGACAGATAGGCCTTAGGAAACAGTGTAGATGCAGATCAAACACCATAGACTGTGGTATCTGATCAGCATAGGTCTAGATAAGAGTGGGTATCAGATAAATAGTTTTCTTGTTTCTCAACAAAAACATATGTTGTGGGTACTCATTAGAAGCATCTCGGCGAGGCGCTTCTAATGAGTACCCACAACTTATGTTTTCGTCAAGAAATAAGAAAAATATAGATACTTTTTGGTTGAAAAAAGCGCCTTATCAAGAGCTATGGTCTACACTGTTTGCCACTCATCCAGCTCTATTTTAGACATATCGTTTTCAAATTTTAGGACAGATGTGGTAAGGGGGTAAGTTGTTACAATACTAAGGGTAAATAGGATAGTAACAGTAATATAGATTAACCAAGTTGACATTGCTTTGAACTTTACATTTAATATTCATCCAACTGGTGATCAGGAGGACATGGTTCGAATCCTGCCGGGCCCAAACTCTCTTTTGTGGAAATAGATCATAAATATTTTCTAAGGTTATTCTCTCCCTTCCGCTGAATCATGTTTGATCCCTATATAATGAAATGGGCGAAAAGGTGTCTTCAAACATGCGCAAAATGCACAGATTCAGTTTCATACCGAGCATGCACAAAGTTTTGTCAGGTCATTTCTCGCCATTGATAAACTCTCCATTGATACATTCTATAAGGTCAAATAATGTGGACAACCAAGGCCCTGATCAGACTGGGCAGATGTACAGGCTGATCTGGGCCTTTACTGTCCATATATGGCCAAAGACACTTTTTCTCATGGTGAGACCCAATTTTGTTTTCAGCTGGTTTTGGTACAAGCACATCAACGGGAACCAGTCTGTTTGGTCAGCCAGCAGGACAGACTGGTTCAGGACTGTTCGGACAAAACAAACCATTCGGAGCTGCAACAACAACCCAGTCTACTGGTTTTGGATTTGGTGCTACAAGTACTGGAACAGTGTTTGGGCAGCCACAGCAGAGCACAGTGAGTATTTTAGATTTTGTGTCACTGATAAGAGGCAAATTGAATAGTCCCACAATACACCCATGGTTTTCCCTCAGGGTTGTAAAATGAGGGTCCCTTCTGCTGCTGATTCATGGGGCAATTTTTAGTAACTGGGGAAAGTATGTGCTGAAAGTACAGGGCCCAGTTGTTCAAAGCGTCGTTAGCTTAACGAGCTCGTTAAGGGTCATTTCGTTAACTGTTTTAGCGAATTCAGTATACAATATTCTGATATTTTTTGCTGAAAAAATGTGAGTAGCTTTTGCACTGCAAAAGCTACTCACATTTTTTCAGCAAAAAATTTCAGCATATTTGCGTATCACTCAATTAAAATTTTAACGAATCGTTAACTAACGACGTCGTTAGCTTTGAACAACTGGGCCCTGGTTAACTGCTTAGAGGACTAAGCCTGCCCAGGAGAAATGTGTGTTGGTTAACTGTTGGTTTAACATGACCTTAATAGTGTTGACTGTGCCGTAAAACTCACAACTCAAACAGGATTTTCTGCCATTTCTTTTTACAAGGGAGATAACTTCTGTGACTTCATGTTCACTCTTACCCTGTTAAGAGAATCTACTCTAATAGGTAAGAATTTGCTCCTAGGGGGGGAGCAAATTCTTTCCTCTTAGAGATTTCTCTTTCAGAAGAGAGCAGTGAATTTTGACAGTCGCCACTATTGAAAGTGTATCCATTTTAAAGAGGAAATACTATTGCATGAAGCTGAAGTTAAGAAAAAAACTGCATCAGATTATAAGGCCATGAGAAAAAAGAACAGTTCATATCCAGGGGTGGCAAGTTTAAATCCTAGCTTGGCCACACAACTTTCCTGGAGATTAGTCAGGAAATGATTTCTAGTCATTATTCCCTCTCCCTTCAATTGATTCAAAAGCAGCATTTGTCAGTTACTGGCCAAAGTGTGTGCACAAAGTACTGTTTAACCATTTAGAGGACAGCCTGCCAAGGAAAAGTGTGAGTATGTTAACTGACCGGCTCGACATTACATTGACAGTGTTGACTAGGCCTTAAAACTCCAGTTCAGAATCAGACATTCAAATTGACCATTGTCCTGCTGAACCCGGATATATACTGCCTTTGCAAACAGTGTAGCTCCAGATCAGTTGACTTCTAAAGCCAACTTACCTGGATCTGCACTGTTTGTCATTAACTATGTGAATAGTAATCTGATTGGCTGAAAATTAGAAGTGGGTGTGGTATCTTAATTTTTATACGCCCGTTTGAAAAATGGGACGTATTATGTTAACGGGGTATGGCGTCTGTCCGTAAACTTTTTCGTTTCCGGCTAACTCCTCCTACAGTTTACATCCGATCAAGCTGAAACTAGGTATATAGTTAGACCATGATGTGGCGCAGCGCATAGTGTTTCGGGGATACAGTCCACCAAATGTTTGCAGAGTTATGCCCCTTAGAAAATTTCTGTAAACTTTTCATTTCCGGTTAACTCCTACATTTTACATCCAATCAAGCTGAAACTTCATATATAGTAAGACCATGATGTGGAGCAGCGCATATTATTTCGAGGTTACAGCACCAAATACTGGCAGAGTTATGCCTCTTTGAAAATTTCAATAGACTTTTCATTTCCGGCTAACTCCTCCTACAGTTTACATCCGATCACGCTGAAACTTGGTATATAGTTAGACCATGATGTGGCGCACCGCATATTGTTTCGGGGTTACAGTCCACCAAATGTTTGCAGAGTTATGCCCCTTAGAAAATTTCTGTAAACTTTTCATTTCCGGTTAACTCCTCCTACATTTTACGTCCGATCAAGCTGAAACTTCATGTATAGTTAGACCATGATGTGGAGCAGTGCATATTGTTTGGAGGTTACAGTCCACCAAATATTAGCAGAGTTATGCCTCTTTGAAAATTTCAGTAGACTTTTCGTTTCCGGCTAATTCCTCCTACAGTTTACATCCGATCACACTGAAACTTCATGTATAGCTAGACCATGATGTGGAGCAGCGCATATTGTTTCGAGGTTACAGTCCACCAAATATTAGCAGAGTTATACTTCTTTGAAAATTTCGATTAATTTTTAGTTTATGGCAATATCTTCCTACAGTTTACATCCAATCAAGCTGAAACTTCATGTACAGTTAGACCATGATGTGGAGCAGCGCGTATTGTTTCGAGGTTACAGTCCACCAAATATTAGCAGAGTTAAACCCCTTCGAAAATGTCCAAATTTTTTGTTCCTGGCTAAATCCTCCTACAGTTTACATCCGATCAAGCTGAAACTTGATTTGTAGTAAGACCATGATGTGGAGCAGCGCATATTGTTTCAAGGTTACAGTCCACCAAATATTAGCAGAGTTAAACCCCTTTGAAAATTTCTATTAATTTTTTGTTTCCATCCGATCAAGCTGAAACTTCATAAATACTTACATGATGATGTGGAGCAGCACATATTATTTTTAGGTTACAGTGCACCAAATATTTGCAGAGTTATGCCCTTTTGAAAGTTTGTGTAAACCTTTCACAGCATATTGTTTAGAGGTAATAGTGTGCCAAAGGCTCATATGAGCTTATAATATAGCCATGCTTCTGTGGTGTGTCCTCCGTCAGAAAGCACTTCTCCCTAGAAGCAGCAAACTTCTCCCTTAATTTCTTGGCCAGCTTGGATCCTTAGCTTACAGTTCACCAAATATCAGCAGAGATTATGCCCCATTGATGTTTTTTTTTAATTTTTTTTTTTTTTTGTAATTCCACTTACAGTTTATATCCGGAGCACTGAATTATACAGGAGCCAGTTAATGTGCTGCATCTTATTACTTGCCACGGGCGTATAATGCCCCGCTTGGCGGAGCTCTTGTTTCAGCATGGTAAGGGTTAATAGTTTGAGCAGTATCACATTTTGTTAGTATCTGCATTTTTTATCATTCAACCAGCACCTTTTAAACATCAACAAATAGGCAGATGGAGCTGTTAAATTTTTAGGATTAGTATGACTATTAACCCTTGCCATGCTGAATGAATTAAGATGCCACACCCACTTATTATTTTCAGCCAATCAAAATACTTGATTCAGGTTGTTGATTCAAATTCACATATTTAATGTCAAAAAGTGTAGGTCCAGATCAGTTGGCTTTTTCAGATCTACACTGTTTATAAGGAGAGGGCTTATCCAGGTTCAGCATGGTGTGATCTTTGTTGCTTTTATTATATGTATAGTTCTAGGCTTTTTTTATGTCGGTAAAATAGCATTCAGGCTAATGTTATTAATGTTGTTAATGTGAAAAACCGACTAGAAATAAATATTCTTATATCCTGTATCATATCTTTTATCTACCAGGGTTAATAAAAGGTCTATGATTTAGTTGCAGAAAAAAAAAAATAGTAAAGGACATGCAGTTAGGATATTTTCAAATTTCTTTGATATTTTCAGTCCCTGTTTCCTGCTGCGAGTACCCAGTCCTCTTTCTTCAACAAGACATCAACCTTTGGCTCAACACCCAGTACAGGGTTTGGAACCTTTGGTGCTACATCACAGCCGGTAAGTCATCACATTGAGACATAGTTCCAGATAATACTCATTTTTCAAACAAAAAATATTGACATTTTATTGCTCCATGAAAACATATGTTGTTGGTTCTCATTAGAGGTGCCTCAGTGAGGCACTTCAAATGATTACCAATAACATATGTTTTAAACTTACTGGTACTAATTAAAAGTAAGACTGACACGATTAATCGATTAATTGGTCGATAAATACCACAAAAATGATTATCATTACAGATTTGCTAATAATTGATCATTTGATTTCTGTGTGTTACTTTACCGTATTTACCCTTAGTTTTCAGACACCTCAACTCCTAGCCATACTTCATCTAGAATTTACTACCCACTTTAGTGTCTTAAATACAGTAGCTGGATGAGTGGCAAACAGTGTAGACCCTGATGAGACGCCGCATTTGTGGCGTCTTATCTGGGTCTACACTGTTTGCTCACGCCTGTCTGGCCAAATGCATACAGTAAAGTATAACATATGGTAAGAGTCATGCTCAGTCAGATAGGTAAAATTATTACAGAATCTTCAGTGATTACTAATCGATTATCAATCACAATGGCAACTCTGATAATCGATTATTTTTTCAGCTGCGATTAGCCAGCCTTAATTAAAAGTGCTTCTAATGATTACCTACAACATATGTTTCTGTGCAGAAATAAGAAAACTTATTTTCTTTCTGGATACTCTTTTTATCTTAAGCTATGCGAGGAGTCCAAGGATCTGGATGAAATATAGTTTGGTGTGGGGTAGGGGTGGGGGCAGTGGCTGGTTAAAACATGAGGAGAGTTATCTTTGATTCGGAAATGCTTTTACGGTTGATACCTGAACTGCTTTTGCTATCATGTTAATTTTTTGTTGTCGGAAAACAGTATTTCAGAATGAAATTCTGCTGACCCTACATTGCTATAAAATGATATTGAGGTTTGGATGATAAAGTATTATGGGAGAAAATATTGTCCATGAAGCCAAGTTAGGTCAAGTGACACAGATATGTTAATGATTAAATATTGATTATGATCTGAAAGTTTTATGCTTTATTTTGTTCTTTCATATATGGGCTACGCCATGCAAAAATGCATTATGTGGACAGCGAAGGCCCAGATCAGCCTGCATATCCACACAGTCTGATCAGGGCCTTCACTGTCTGCTAACAGAATCATTGGCTACTACAGAATTTACGAATGAAGAGCTAAGGCCTGGATGAAATTGCACATGTGCATGATGATCTGAATCTCTGCATTATGTGCATGCTCAAAGCATAGCTCTTAATAAGGCGCTTTTTTCAACCAAAACGTATCTATATTTTTTTTTATTTCTTGATGAAAACATGTTGTGGGTACTCATTAGAAGCGCCTCGCCGAGGCGCTTCTGATGAGTATCCACAACAGATGTTTTCGTTGAGAAATAAGAAAACTATTTACCTGATACCCACTCTTATCTAGGCCCATGCTCAAGGATACATTTTCACTTTACACGGCCCATATTTTTTTGATAAGCTTGACAATGAGTGTACAGATTCTTCAGAACCTCATTGAGAGCATAAGTTATTTTCATGAAACTTTTGAGTATCAACACACTTATTCTAGTACATTATATTACGAAGAATATTATTGATTAAATATCACAACAACAGTGTTGGAAAAAGAAATTTTAATGGAAATTGAAGTGCTTGTGATTCTTGTGGTAGCACATATGACATAAGGGTCCTTTTCCCCACACATCTAATCATATGGGATACATCAAGTGAAAAGGTGCCTTCGAACATACGCAAAATGCATATATTCAGATCATCCTGCGCATGGGCAAAGTGTCATCCAGGCTTATGCTCTCCATTCATACATTCTGTAGTAGCCAATGATTCTGTTAACAGACAGTGAAGGAGGCCGGCTTGGTGGCTCAGTTGAATGCACCGTCCGACTGGAGACCAGGAGGTTGTGGGTTCAGCCCATGCCGAGGTCGGCAACATTCTTTCGTGGAGATTGATCATGAAATATTTTCTAGGGGCATTCTCTCCCTTCTGCTGATTCAAGAAGGGCAGTTGTCAGTTTCTGGCGAAAGAATATGTACAATACTGGTTAACCGCTAAGAGGACTAAGCCTGCCCAGTAAACGTGTGGTTAGGTAAACTGACTGCGCTCGACATGACCCCATTGGGTTGACTGGGCGGTAAAACCTCAACACAAACAAACAGACAGTGAAGGCCGTAATTAGACTGTGTGGATGTGCAGGCTGATCTGGGCTTTAACTGTCTGCATATACTGAAGCTGTGTTTTCGCATGGCATGGCCCATATCATCTATTAACCCTTACAATGCTGATTTATTTGTACTGCATTCAGCTGATATTTTTCAGAGGGGGTTGGAGGTGGGGACAAATCGTTTTTGAGAGTTGCCTGTCCTTAAAGTGTATCAATACCCCGTAAGCATAGCTATTGATAAGGTGCTTTTTTCAACCATAAAGTATCTGTTTTTTTCTTATTTCTTGACAAAAACATATGTTATGGTACTCATTAGAAGTGCCTCGGTGAGGCACTTCTAATGAGTACACACAATATATGTTTTCATCAAGAAATAAGAAAACTATTAACCTGATATTCTTATCTAGATCTATGTCTTAAGACCAGGGTTTTCCTTGTCCCTCAAAAATACGAGACTTGGCCCGTTTTTGACTCTGATGTCCCCTAAACCTTCATCTTAGAGAGACATTGATGCCTTTAAAATTTGCAATATTTTCTGTAAAATTCAAACAATTAAACCCTGAAATTAGCCCAAATGTCCCCTAAAATATGGGTCAGTAGAAACATATGTCCCCTTAAATAAATTTTTGAGGGAAACCCTGCTTAAGACTGAAATATCACACATCAGTTCATTCAGAAAGTAGATGTTTTCATTAACCAACCTACTATACACAGCTCTGTGGAATAGTTTTGTCTATTTAGACTGTTTATTACTTAATTGGTGTGCGCCGGAGCTAAGTCAATGAAATCACCCAATTTTGATGTCACCAGCCATCCATAGTTTTGTCTATACCACAGTTGATGACTTCGCCCATTTAAACCCAATGCAAAAGCACTGGGCAGTAGTTTTGACTATACCAGGCTTGGTGACGTCAACTTTCACGGGAATGACGTTGACATGCCGACATTTTGTGCCAATTAAAACAGCACTGATTGGCTAAATCAATAATGTTTTAGCATTGGTTGGGTAATAAAACAGTTATTTCATTGCTGTTTTGGTGGAATAGTCAATACTAGTGCCCTTGGTGCAGTGGATAGCTCGGTGTACTATTGCCCTTGGCCTCCGGCCTTCGGCAATAGTGCAGCGAGCTGTCCACTGCACCTTGGGCGGTAGTTTTGACCATTCCACAAACAGGCATGAAATAACTATATAATAGTCATGCCTGAAGCTGGACTATGTACATGTATATAGTGTTCATCTATGTATTAGAAGTGTCCAGGTGGCCAAGTAGTTAGTGCTTCGACTTTGGTCTCGGATTTGATTCCTATTGAAGATAGGATTCTGCTCAGGACTGTATGTCGCTTCACTGCACAGAGCCTTTCATCATCACACTTCTATAGTCTCAGTATGACAGATCATGTAGAAAGGCATGTAAAACACCAGGGCCCAGTTGTTCAAAGCTAACGATGTCATTAGTTAACGATTTGTTAAAATTTACATCGAGTGATACGCAAATATTCTGATATTTTTTGCTGAAAAAATGTGAGTAGCTTTTGCAGTGCAAAAGCTACTCACATTTTTTCAGCAAAAAATATCAGAATATTGTATATTGAATCCGCTAAAACAGTTAACGAAATGACCCTTAACGAGCTCGTTAAGCTAACGACGCTTTGAACAACCTGGCCCAAATCATCATCATCATCCTGTACGTATTTCCAGGGAGGATTATTTGCCAGCAAGCCTCCAACATTTGGTACCAGTACAGCTACATCCACAACAGGTTTTAACTTTGGTGCCCAGCCGGGAACCGGCACTAACTTGTTTGCAAAGCCATTTTCAACACCAGGATTTGGGACAGGATTTAATACAGCCACCACATCTACAGGCTTTGGAAGTAAGTATTGTATTTTTTTGCTGGGGACCATAGCACAGTTGGTAGAGCGTCTGACTACAGATCCAGGGGTCGTACATTTGAAAAACCCAGATTAGCCACATAACTGTCTTGGAGATCGATTAGGAAATCATTTTGTCTTCTTCTGCTGATGCAAGAAGAACATTTGTCAGGTACTGGGGAAAGTATGTGCACAAGCACTGGTTAACTGCTTAGAGGAATAAGCCTGCCCAGGAAAAGTAAGTTGACTGAATGGCTCAACATGCCCTCAACAGTGTTGACTGGGTTGTAAAACTCAAACTCAAAAAGTATTATATTTAACTCTTGTCATGCTGAATAAATTAAAATGCCATGCCTACTTCTAATTTATAGCCAATCAGATTACTTGATCCGTGTTTTTGATAGAAATTCACATATTTAATGACAAACAGTGCAGATCCAGATCAGTTGGCTTCTTCAGAAGCCAGCTGATCTGGATCTACACTGTCTGCCATGAGAGGGTATGTTGTGTTTAGCAAGAACAGGGTTAACATAAATATTTTGTCACCATAATTCCTGACAATACTTTCCCTAAAATGTGAACAATTCTCAAAGGACTTGTTAAAGAGGAGTATCTAAATCTTATTCTGAAAAAAAATTTCAATTTTTTTTTCCAGTTCACCATAAAAACATAAGTTGTGCCCCCCACCCCCCCTCCCCCGTTTGCTCAGATCTGTATGTCCTAATACTTAGGGTAAATATGGTAAAATAAGTATTTGCATGTAATAGAAATAATGAAATGGACAAAAAGGTGTCTTCAAACACATGCAAAATGCACAGATTCAGTTCCATACGGAGCATGCACAAAGTTTTGTCAGATGATTTCTTTAAGGATCAAACATGGTTTTTCATGCATTAACATTCGCCAGGTCGCGTGGGAGGTGTTGAAAACCGAGGCCTCTGGCCTCGGTTTTCAACACCTCCCAAGGGACCTGGTGAATGTTAATGCATTGAAAAACCATGTTCGATCGCCGTTATTGCTTAAAAACTGAAAATATTTGCTACATTTCACATTATTTCTTGCACTATTTTGGTTCACCTTTTCACGGTCTCTCACGAACGCAATTTCCATGAACTTAATTAGAAGTGCCTCAACTTCAACAATTGATGTCTTAATGGAGCTCACGCTAAGTCTTTCCCCAGCCCCAAGATTACCGTTAGAGCTTCAGTTGTGTACCTAACTCGTATTTATTATTTATTTGCTTTCAGCTAATACCTTGTTTGGAGCCAAACCTGCAGGTACATTTGGCCTGTCAACAACAACTACAGCACAGCCATTTAACTTCGCAACTGGCCTCTCTACAGGTGGAACAGGGCTATTCAGCGGGATAAGTACACAGGCAAAACCATTTGGGAACCTAGGAACAACTACCGGTACTACAGGTGTGCTTTTGAGAGTGCGAGAATATAGCTCAAGATAAAAGGAGTATCAGAGGACTTGTTGAGGAGATGATTGGTGATAATTCTGAGATAGTTTTCTCAATCTCCATAGCAACAGATAATTTGCTTTTTTCATCCATAAAAAGCTGATATCTTTCTTATTTCTCTACAGAAACATATGTTGTGGGTACTCATTAAAAGCACCTCACCGATGCGCTTTGCCGGCCTCGGTGGCTCAGTTGGATGCGCCGTCCGACTGGAGACCAGGAGGTCGCGGGTTCGTCCCCCGCCGAGGTCGGCAACATTCTTTCGTGGAGATTGATCATGAAATATTTTCTACGGTCATTCTCTCCCTTCCACTGATTCAAGAAGGGCAGTTGTCAGTTTCTGGCAAAAGAATGTGCACAATATTGGTTAACCGCTTAGAGGACTAAGCCTGCCCAGTAAACTGACCACGCTCGACATGACCCCATTGGGTTGACTGGGCGGTAAAACCTCAACACAAACAAAAACCAATGCGCTTCTAATGAGTACCCACAGCATATGTTTTTGTAGAGAAATAAGAAAAATATTGCGTGGCTACCCCTCTTATCTGTAGTTATGAATTACCTCATCATAAAAATTTAAATTGTGGGTACTTAACTGAAGCATGTTGCTGACATGCTGCTAATGACAACATAGAGAAATAAGACAAAGTACCTCTGACAGAATTATCATCAAATATACCTCCTTAACAAGTCTTGTGATCCAGAAAATTATTTTTCTTATTTCATCATGAAAACACATGTTATGAGTGCGCATTTTAAAGTGCCTCCTCTGAGGTGCTTTTATAGAGTACCCACAACATATTTTCCTGGAGAAATTATAAAAATATCAAGACTTTTTAGTTGGGAAAAAAGAAAATTGTCTTATCAGGAGCTATGGTTAACTATGGCCCTGCCAAACCCTTGTATGCCCTGCCTCAGCAAACAGTGTAGATCCAGATCAGTTAAGCCAAGTACATGAATTTGTATCAACAACCTGGATCAAGTAATCTGATTGTGAAAATTAGATGTGGGCGTGGCATCTTAATTTATTCGGCATGGCCAGGGTTTAAGAAGAGCTTTAGTTTAGCTGATTTGGCCGATTAGGCTGGCACACTACTTTGTCCAGGCAACTGTCAAAAGACCTGGGCCCAGTTGTTCAAAGCGTTGTTAGCTTAATGAGCTCGTTAAGGGTCATTTCGTTAACTGTTTTAACGGATTTAATATACAATATTCTGATATTTTTTGCTGAAAAAATGTGAGTAGCTTTTGCACTGCAAAAGCTACTCACATTTTTTCAGCAAAAAATTTCAGCATATTTGCGTATCACTCATTGTAAATTTTAACGAATCGTTAACTAACGACATCGTTAGCTTTGAACAACTGGGCCCTGGATCCAGTTGTTCAAAACCTAACAAAGTTGTTAGCTAATGTGACGTTAAAATTTCTACCTTGAAATAAGGTAAATACATTGATATGTTTGACTGAAAAAATGTGAGTAGCTTTTGCATGGCAAAAAATATCAATGTATTTGATAGTACATGTACGTTAGCTACAATAGTTAACAAGTTTGTCATTAATGAGGTTGTTAAGTTAACAATGCTTTTAGCAACTGGCTCCTGATCTAGCTGTCCGCAATTGAGCCTTTGGTGTATGCATGTGTACTCACATTTTTGCAGCAAAAAATATCAATGTATTTGATAGTACATGTACGTTAGCTACAATAGTTAACAAGTTTGTCATTAATGAGGTTGTTAAGTTAACAATGCTTTTAGCAACTGGGTCCTGATCTAGCTGCCTGCAATTGAGCCTTTGGTGTATGCATATGTGCTAAGCTCCCTTATTTTTTGCACTAGGCAGCTTATACATGTATGGCCTGGACTCCTATTAGAGCACCTTTATTGAGTTCTATAATCCATTTTGAGAAATAAGGTAAGTATACATAGCTCTTGATAAGAGGGGTAGCAGAGTTTTCATATTTGATCACAAAAACTTACAATGTCAGTACTCATTAACATCCCCTTAGGAGAAACACATCTGATGAGTACCCACAACATAAGTTTTCTTGGAGAAGTAAGAAACAATTCAATGAATTTTAGTTGAATGAAGCAACTTATCTTTAGCTGTGCAGTTGTATATCATACTTTTCTCTTGTCAAGCTATCTGAGCCCAGTTGTTCAAAGCGTTGTTAGCTTAATGAGCTCATTAGTGGTCAAAATATTACCTGTTCTAGTAAAATATCTAATTCACAGGTATTTTTGCTGAAAAAATCTGAGTACCTTTTGCAAATGCAAAAGCTACTCACATTTTTCAGCAAAAATATTAGCATATCGGCCATATTTAATGATTAAAGTTTTAACGATATGTTAAATAATGTCATCGTTAGTTTTGAACAACTGGGCCCTGGTGTTTGGTGTGTAGACACTGGTAGTTGGTTTAACCCTTTTACCCCTGAGTTTCTGAAGTAGACTCTTCTATATTTGACTTTAGACACATCCACTGTTGTATGTAGGGATGTCAGTCAAATTTCACAAATAGAATGCCAAACAGTATAGATGGTGCTGAGATAGCTTGCTACGAGCTGTCTCATCTGGATCTACACTGTTTGCAAAGGTTTCTGTTTTGGTCTGTAGAGCTGAAAGGGATAAATAGTAGTTTATTTGGTGCACAGTTTGCAATAAGCATTGGTTGTCTGATCAGGACATTTTCAAAATTCTAAAATTCAGAGTCTGCGTAGATTGACAAATTTTGGTGTGTCATCTTTGTTTGAAAACATCTTCATATAGCTCCGGATAAGAGGGTATCAACATATTTTTCTTATTTCTCCATGAAAATATATGTTGTGGGTACTCATTAGAAGTGCCTCTGTGAGGCACTTCTAATGAGTATCCACAACATATGTTTTTGTGGAGAAATTAGAAAATATCAGTACTTTTTGGTTGAAAAATATCTTATCTGGAGCAATGCTTCAAAAGCAATATAAAAGTCAAAAAAGATTGCCTTTGGAAACGAAAGAACACACAAAATCATGAAAATTGGAGACTCGGTTTGATGGAGTCTCTTCACTTGCAACACGGTAGTTTGGAAAGCTGCATACGCCACTAGCGCCGGCTTAAGCGGTATTCGATTTTCAAAATAACCAGGATGGGCTGATATAATAGTAACATTGAAAGCTTCCAAGTAAGCATGCAATATCAAGTAAGCGTGCCGATATTGAGTGATATTTGCAGGCTTTCTGCTGGTATTTATCACATAACTTAAATCATTTAAAATTTATAGCTTCAACATTTATATGATAAGAAACAACACATATGATGGTCTGTTGACTGAAACTATATCATTAATTTAACAGTTAAATCAAAGGTTATCAGAAAGTAATACATATACAAGTAGTAGAAAAGATGCTTATTTTTGAAATAGAAAAAAAGAAGACAAAGCTCATCATACAGATAATTTTATAACAAGTTTTACGCTGGAAGGCAGTTTGGCATAAATTAAAGTAAGAAGACTTAACTCCCCTTTTAAACTGAATCCAAACAAATGACACATTTGCAGCTATATGCTTAATCACTGTATTGATGATTTAGGTTGTTGCTCTTGTTATATTTTGCTTGTGATGGAATGAGGCTGAGATTTTGTCATAGTTTTGTTGTTTTTTTATGCCCCTACCTTCTGTAGACAGGAATGGGGCATGTAGGATTTCGCCGTGATGTTATATGCGTATGTTTGGTACATGGGTATGTCGTTCGTAACCAGTCTAACAAATGTTTAAGTTAACATTCAAATTTAGATTGACATTTACGTCCATGTTTCTCTTGGAGGTCATAACTTGGGTATCTTTTATCAACGAAGCTGAAATTTGGTATGAATCTTACCCAGACCTAAACCTTCATTTCCCTGCTAGGGTTACTCCTGGATCGTGCCCATGGGTGGGGCTAGCAGGCATGAGACTTCAGATTTTTGGCAGATTTCAGATTTATTATATTCAAAATATGTTCTGCAGAATTTTGGTTTTGTCTGAAAGTAGCAAAAATGACATCTTTGGAAAGGGTAACGGGGGTTTTCAGATTTTTTACCTAGAATTCAGATTTTTTCATCAGTCCTCCAGTCTTATGCCTGGGCTAGGGGTCCAAAGGGTAGTGGCATTTGTGTACTTAGGACATATATCTAGTTTGTTGTTGTTTTTATATCTTTTAACCTATTTTAGTTTGGAGAGCCCCGAAAGGGTAATTGGCAAACAGTGCAGACCCTGATCAGAATGTGGCACCTGATCAGGTTCTCCACTCCTTGCAAACAGTTCAGCCATTTTTCTCTAGGAATATCTAAATCACATAGCCTGACATGCCTAAAATTAGACTCTTCCAATATATAGTAGGGGAGAGAATGGGTTAAGATCACATCACAATTTTTTCAGTCTTTGTTGCGGCTGCTTAATTAAGCAGGTGTGAAATAAGAGTCCTCTTTTCCATTTTCTTTCTATTTGTCCATCTGTTAACGTTTGCATCGTCCTTGTGTTTTGTTTGCCAGCCTTTGTGGCTCATTTGGATGTGTGTCTGGAGATCAGGAGGTTGCAGGTTCGACCCCCACAACATTCTTTCGTTGAGATAGATCATGAAATATTTTCTGTGGTCATTCTCTCCCTTCTGCTGATTCAAGAAGGGCGGTTGTCAGTTTCTGGCGAAAGAATGTGCACCATACTGGTTAATCGCTTTGAGGACTAAGCTTGCCAGTTAACGTGTGGTTGGATAAACTAACCACGCTCGATATGACCCATTGGATTGACTGGGCCGTAAAAAATCAAAACACAACAAACAAACATCCTTGTGTTTAGCTCCATTTCAGAATGCAACATAGCTCCAGGCCCCGAGGTTATAAAACTATTTTCATGCTCAACTCAGCTGAGCATGAAATTTGTCCTGCTATTAAATCTCAAATTACTAACAATTGCAAATCCTTTCCTGCTAAACATAGCTGAGCATGAAACTTTCTCTGCTAATAAATATGAAAATGGTAACTACTGTTGGCATTTTCATATTTATTAGCAGAGAAAATTTCATGCTCAGCTGAGTTGAGCATGAAAAAAGTTTTATAACCTTGGGGTCAGGTAAGGCATTTTTTCCACTTGAAAAAGTGCTGATATTTTTCTTATTTCTGCATGAAAAATATGTTGTGAGTATTCATTAGAAGTGCCTCAATGAGGCGCTTTAATGAATACCCACAGCGTATATTTTCTTGGAGAAATGCAAAAAATATTTTGCAGATAACCCCTCTTATCTGGAGAAATGTTACAATCAAACAGAAACTGGAAGTACTGCAAAATGTTTTTGAGACAGGGCATAGTATCTCCTACAAGATTGCCGGTGCGCCATGCGGAGATGCAGGTCAGCCTGTACAGCTTCATATTCTTAGCAGAACCTCCGCTGTCCGTGTAAGGAAAACTTGAATGTTTGGCTGCTCATAGAGCAATGACATCTGTGCATTGTGCAGGCTGATCTGATTCATTGCTTGGTGGACATGTAATTTTATAGGAAATGCTGTGCCCCAGCTCAAAATTATTTACCCTAAATATTGGGATACCTTTACTCCCTACCAAAACCACTAAAATTTGAACAAGTTCGCTTAACTACCTGTTGATGTATCTTAAAACTAATGGATGAGTGGCAGACAGTGTAGACCCTGATCAGACTCCACATCCTGCCTGCCATGACTACACTTTAGGACAAGTGTGTTGAGTTATTATGATGTCCTGATATATAGGGTTAATACTGTAAAAGTTATTTGTTGGGAAGAAAAAAAAAATCTTATCTCAAGATTGTCTTTCTTGACAGGCTTTGGTAATTTTGGAACAACTGGCATGAACTTTGGTGGTAATACATCAACACTTGGAACGTAAGTGCTTTTTGTTATTATATAAACCCATTTCAGTAGGGAAACCAAAAAAAGGGTAATTGGCAAACAGTGCAGACCCAGATTATATGCTGCAGAACATGGTGTCTGATCAGGGTCTTCAATGTTTGCATTTGATACAGGAATTTCTGTAAAACATAGTAATAGTAAAAACTAACCTGACACCCTGTTGTTGGAAATAGACCGGTCCAAAGAGTTGTGGTGGAGTGGTAAAAGGCAATGATGTCACCTTGTGGTGCCGCAAATTTATACATAAACATAATGGGTAAAATGTATAATTTCCACAATATTGTATTCAATGGAAATGATTAGTTCTGAATGCATGTTTATATTATTAATGTGCAGTATACTGTTCCATAGTGGTGTACCGATGATCAGGTGGTATCGATTAGCGGCGTGCTGGAAGCTCCCGATTCCGATAATCGATTGAACTTTCTCACAATCGATCATCGGCAAACTGATTGACGCTGCATGTTTTCAGTTAACCACTTGGGGTAAAACAAACAGTTACCTATTGATGTACTCAGAGACTATACTTGAGTATTCACGGAAGTGTTTACACAGAGTATGAGGACATCTGTCACTGATTACACAACTCATTGACCATAAAGATTTGTGACAATAAGCCGCCGCTTTGGATTTACAAAACTACGCAGTAGAAGGCGGGGCAGAGCAAGTTTCTTTTATTGGCTAGTGTGTAGTTATGACGCGTCATTCAGATTCACTAAGCCTGCCGACTGGTTCACGGTTGATTTGATGAAACAGAATCATTCTGTACAACAGATGGGCGGAAATAATGTGTAAACTGTTAAAGTCAAATGTATAGGAGGTTTTAGGGATTCCCATTATGACGTCAAACTTGCGCATGCGCCCCTACCTGGCCGTCAACTCATCGGCCAGCACTGTGTTTCGCAATGTAAAAGTGTAGATTTTAATCATGAAAGAGATCAGCTTCTGGTTGTAATTAATCGTATTTTTTTAATATGTTCTAGTAGGCAATTAACTTAAACTGTGCCTTCGCTCAGTTCCTTAATATTTCAACAGGAAATCACAGAATTTGTATTTATTTAAGTTTGAATTCTAACACGGCGCATGGCAAATGAAGGAAGGAAAATTCCTTCGGTAAATAACTATAATTTATTTATTTTTCACAGTTTTTTTTATTTAAAATGCTTTTAAGCACAATGTATTAATATTAACAAAACATTCGTTCAGACAGAAATGTAAAAATCCCTACCAGAAATTACATTGTCAGTTTACATGTTGTGCCGGACCTTGAGAAATTGCCAAATGGGAACTAAAATGACTAACTTACTTTGACTGTATTTCGTCAAAATTCATTAACAATAATAAAATAACACATACATTCTGGCGATTGAACGTCTTCGGCAGTAATGAATTCCAATTGCTTAAGAGATACCACGGATTGTTTCCTGTGTCAACACATTCCAAATACATGACCTAAAGGCATCAACAAAAGGCAGACGTATACATGCAATGTGTGAAAGAGTACGTACTTAATTCAAGTATCCCGCTTGAGTAGATAATTTAATATCATAATTGGATGTCTTTGAAAATGCCTATTTAGTCCAGCAAAACTCAAACTAGACTAGTTGCACTTTGTGTTTATCTTATTTATTTATTTTTATTTATTTATTTATTTTGTTTCTAGTAAACAAACAACATACAATTATTATTCAGTGTGATGTCGTTCACCTCTGTTAACATGACGTTGTTGCAACATACTCACTGGATTTTTCTCTTTTTTTTTTTTTTTATTAATATTACTATTTATAATTAATGAGAAAAGATATGTTTATAATAGTAATATACTCTTGGACAGCATAACGATTTCGCGGGAAGATTTTTTTTAAAGTATAATTTCATAATTGCTTGGGATAAACAAAAACACAATATTAAAATCAATTTATCATATATAAATTTAATATGAGTCTTCTTTTTCATTTTTCTGCATTGTTTCTGGATTGAATTATCAAACGGTGCTTCAAAATATTAAATTTCCCTAAAAAACCTTTGTTTTACTTATCACTTCTTAGCAAGTTTGACGGCCAGGTCTATCCCGTTTCTATTTATACACCGGAAGTGCGTCACAATAAAACGTCCTATTGATAGTTCATGTTCCCTAAAATTAAGCTACCTGGTTCTATGACTCGCACAAATGTCCGTTTTGATGTATTTTTTGCCGCTGAAAATTTCTGAATGGAACAAATTCTTCAAAGTTTATTATTAATTAAAAGTGTCATAGCACTAGTAAAACAGCTTCAGCCCTTCAGACTGGTGTATCTGTTTTTTGTTGTTGTTTTTTTTTCACCCAGTTTTTTCATTTAAAATCAATAAAGAAACGCTGAAATTTACCGATTGCACACTAGTACCCGACACTGGACTAGTAGTCGGACATTTTCATTTTAATTCTTCCTGAATTATACAGGTGGGTTGAAACTTGTATAACGTCTTAAACAGCATTTTAAAGCATCATAGATATGTATTCTCTCTATGTTAAGTTTTTTTATTACTATTATTTGAATCTGCAAAAAAAAAAAAAAAAAAAAAAAAAAAAAAAACAGTTTAAATTATTAATAACATGCTTAATATAGGCCATCAAATCGCTGAAAAATAGTACTAACAAACGCTTTGTAAATATAGAGTTCATTTGTTGTGCAGTACAGTTGAATGAACTTGTAAACATATGACCATGAATAAGGATTAACAGTGAAACATGCACACCAAAACGAATTATTCAGGAACCGATTATAATCGGAAAATCGCATCGGCAGCAGCAACCGATGCCAACCGATGATCGATTATGATTTCCAACCGATGTCCCACCACTACTGTTCCACTTGGTAAATAGTGGTCCTCCTAATAAATCCTTAACACAACTTAGACCCAGACTGTAAATGCTAAGCCTTAGTAGGTATAAGGTACATGTGTTTACACATGTAATGATATCCAAACAAAAAATTAAATGCTTAAACAATTAGTCCTGAATGCATGTTTATGCTTATAACTTGCAGTATGCATTTCTACTTGGTAAATAGTGGTTCTCTTAATAAAGATAATTTTAAATCCACATTACAGCTTAGACCCAATCTGTAAAAGAAAAGTACCTCTAGCTCTGCTCGACTTTGCCTGAGTAGATATAAGGTATGTGTGTGTACACACACACACACACAGATATATATATATATATATATATATATATATATATATATATATATATATATATAAATCAAATGCTTAAATAATACATTTTTTCCTGATGGAAATTTCTGCAGAATTTCGAAAAAAATATATATTCAATGTAATAAGAAAGTAAATGTATTATCATTATAAGTTATGAATTTACTTTATGCTTTACCCTAATTATGTCCTCTTCGATGACAGATCTAGACCTACACAATTCCGCACGCGGGTGGGAAACCAGCCTAGACATGCTAACATATGTCTCGGAGCATGTAGGTCTATCAAGGTCAAACAGTATTTAACCCTTCTCTTGCTAAACATGTCATGCCCTGTCTTAGCAAACAGTGTAGATCCAGATCAGTTGGCTTCTGAAGAAGCCAACTAATCTGGATCTGCACTGTTTGTCATTAAATATGTGAATTTCTATCAAAAACCTTGATCAAGTAATCTGATTGGCTGGAAGTTAGAAGTGGGTGGGGTATCTTAATTTATTTAGCATGAGAAGGGTTAAGTTATGATCACAAATTTGTTCTACATTGAAGTGCTATGTATATGATATTTAGAATTACACTTACATTTACCATTTCTAGGAATACGGCCCCAACTGTGAACAACAGTGCTGTGGAGCTGCAACAGACCCTGCTAGCTCTGACACACTCTCCATATGGCAACTCTCCTCTATTCTGGAACATGAAACAGAGCTCAACCAAAACAGACGAGGTACTCAAACCGACCAATCCAGCTGCACAAAAAGCCATTCTGGCCAATCAGCACAAGGTCAGTCCGAGACCAGCTGCTAAGATAAAGCCAAAGTCGCTACATGGGGTTCTCAATGGGAGCAAGGTAAGAAAATTTTGATACAGTGGGCATAGCTCCAGATTGGAGGGGCATACAAATAATTATTTTCTTATGTCTCCACAAAAACATATGTTGTGGGTTCTTATTAGAAGCCATAGGTCTAGATAAGAATGGGTATCAGGTAAATATTTTTTTTCTTATTTCGCCACAAAAACATATGTTGTGAGTACTTATTAGAAGCCATAGGTCTAAAAGAGTGGGTATCAGGTAAATATTTTTCTTATTTCTACACGAAAACATGCTTTGGGTACTCATCAGAAGCGCCTCTACGATGCGCTTCTGATGAGTACCCACAACATACGTTTTCGTCGAGAAATAAAATAAATATCAGTAATTATGGATTGAAAAATGCATCTTGTCAAGAGCTATGGAAGTACCTTGGTGAGGTGCTTCTAATGAGTACACAGAACATGTATTTTTCAATTGAAAAAGTGCCATATTTTGGGCTTTGAGTGAGGTCTGTCAGGCTAACCCATTTTAAATATGGGAACTCTGCAAAAGGGTAATTGGCAAACAGTGTAGACCAGATCAGATGCTGCAGAATGCATCATCATGGTTTGCTTAGTTCGACTTTATATACAGCAGTAATAATAAAACACTAACCAGATACCTTGCTATTGGAAATAGACCAGTCCAAAGCCTTTTGGTAGAAGAGTCCACTCAACGTAAATGGGTTAAAGTTATGTATGTTATTTGTAATTTGAACAACTTTTTCTGACAAAAGAATGAACACAATACTGGTTAACCGCTTAGAGGACCAAGCCTGCTCAGTAAAAGTGTGGTTAGGTAAATTGACCATGCTCGACATGACCCCATTGGGTTGACTGGACTGTGAAACCTCAACAGACCCCATTGGGTTGACTGGGCCCATAAAACCTCAACACAAACAAACAAATTTGAAAACTTGGAATACTGCTAACATTCAATGAAGTATAATAAAATTGAACCAGTCATGAAAAGCATATAAAGTCTATTTTTGTTTTCACAGGATTTAGCCCACATCATGTGAAAATTGTCTCATCAAAACCATTTTCACATGTTAAAAATGACCTCAACAAAGGAAATGAACATGAATTTAGCGAAGTTAGAGTTATTTGATAAAATTTTTGTCACTCAAACCTCAGGGTCATTTCTTCTTTGACAAAAAATAATGCTTAAACAAGAAGACAAGCTTTGTGTCATTATATACAAACAAATTAGTACCTGCCTGCACAGAAGGCTTACTTTGAGAAGTAGGGAAATAAATCCTGAAAAGTAGCGCAGGTGCCATATTAACCCTTGTCCTGCTGAATAAATTAAGATGCCACGCCTACTTCCAATTTTCAGCCAATCAGATTATGTGCCCCAGGTTATTGATATAAATTCACATACTGAATGACAAACAGTGCAGATCCAGATCAGTTGGCTTCTGAAGAAGTCTCTACTGTCTCTACACAGTTTGCAAAGGCAGGGTATATCCTGGTTCAGCAGGACAAGGGTTAAACCTTTTATGCCTAGGGTCACATTGAAGGAACATTGGCAAGCAGTGTATACCCAGATGAGATACCACAGAATGGGACATCTGTTCTGGGTTTACACTGTTTACATTAAAAAGGTGAATTTCTGTAAAACATGGTAATAATGAAAAGTAACCAGACACTCCTTTTACTGGAAATAAACCTGTCCAGAGTTGAGGTAGAAGAGTCCACTTGGCATAAATAGGTTAAAGCAAAAGAATATCTTTGAGAATATGTACTCAGCATTGTAAAAAAAAAAAATGTTTGCCGACTACCTGCTCACAGGGAAATTTCTAGGAAATTTCTAGGTCATCACTTGCAAACAAAATTGTATTAACCTTTACCCCTTTCTGGGCTAGTTCAGCAAACAACAAGGTAATGATATTTTTTATTATCTTTCCATGAAAACAAGATTATATTTCTTGGGCGGCCTCAGTGGCTCATTTAGATGTGAGTCAGAATGGTGATCAAGAGGTTGCTGGTTCGACCCCTACAGGGTTAGCAACATTTCGTTGAGATTGATCATGAAATATTTTCTATGGTCATTCTCTCCTTTTTGCTAATTCAAGAAGGGCAGTTGTCAGTTTCTAGCAAAAAAATGAACACAATACATGTTAACTATTTGAGGATTTAGCCTGCCCAGAACATGTGTGATTATGTAAACCGACCACCTTGTCATGACCCCATTGAGTTGACTGGACACAGTAAAACCTCAACACAAACAAAAAAAAATTTCTTCCCAAAATATACTTTTACAGGGCCAGATATTTGAGGGTTTGGAAGACGAAGATTTCAGCTTTGGAAATGATACATTCATGCCACGTAAAAGTGTTAAAAAACTGACTCTAAAGAAAACTTCCGGTGGAGACTCGGGTACCCCTAGCAGAGCCACATCATTGAGTGGAGAACCACCCAATCTTAACTCATTGAGAGACGATGAAATACTGCAAAGGGGCAGGTATGTTTTTTTTGTTTTCTATATTTTTGACAATAATCATAGTTCTCGATAAGAGGGGTTATTACACAAAGTATTTTTCTTATTTCTTCACAAAAACAGTTGGCCTGGATGGCTCAGTCTGATGCGTGTCCAACTGGAGATCAGGAGGTCGCCGCCGGGTCCAGCAACATCCTTTTGTGGAGATTGATCATGCAATATTTTCTACAGTCATTCTGTCTCTTTTGCTGATTCAAGAAGGGCAGTTGTCAGTTTTTGGCAAAAAAAATGTGCACAAGTACTGGTTAACCGCTTCGTGGACTAAGCCTGCCCAGAAAAAAATGTGGTTAGATAAACTGACCATGCTCAACATGACTCCAAAAGGTTGACTGTGCGGTTAAACCTCAACACTAACAAATTTTTACAAAAACATGTTACGGGTACTTGCTGAGGCACTTTTAATGAGTACCAACAACATACGTTTTCATCGAGAAATAAGAAAAATATTTACCAAATACACATTCTTATCTACAGCTATCGGTTGGTGCTTCTAATGAGTGTCCATAAGATATGTTTTTGTGGAGAAATAAGAAAAATGTTACACATATACCCCCTCTTATCTAGAGCTGTGAATGGAGCTGTTAATATATAATGTCTAGGAGTCAAGGGTACATATGGTAATCCTGCTGTTATTTATCCCCATTTCAAGGAGTGGTCGGGTGTGGCGAAGGTATTGTTTATCTTACATCACCGAGGCGTCCAACTGATATTGGCTTGCAGTTGGCAAGGCTTGCTATCATTGACTGTTATTAAACCGCAACACAATCAGTCAGTCAGTCCCCATTTCACTTGAAATTCTTTCGGCTGGCCTCTGTGGCTGTTGGATGCGCATCCGACTGATGATCAGGATGTTGCAGTTTGATCTTTGCTTTGTCCTGCAACATTCTTTCATGGAGATTGATCATTAAATGTTTTCTACAGTTGTTCTCTTCCTTCCGCTGATTCAAGAAGGGCAGTTGTCAGTTGTGGCAAAAGAATGCACAAGTACTGGTTAACTGCTTAGAGGATTAAACCCGCCCAGGAAAAGTGTGGTTAGGTAAACTGACCTGCTCAACATGACCTTAATCGTGTTGACTTGGCGATTTAACTCCAAACCGACCATCAACCTGGTTCTTGTCTTTACAGAGCCTCCCCAGAAGTTGTACTAGAACCTAGACTTTCAGGCCAGGGCAGAGAGGGCTTGGCTGATGCAGACAACTTCCTCCACAGCAAAGGAATTCCAGAGAAAATGACAGACACGCCAAACAGAAAGTAAGTATAGTGGCTGTTGAAGAAAGTAAGTTCAGTGGCTGTTAAAGAAAGTAAGTACAGTGGCTGCTGAAGAAAGTAAGTACAATGGCCATTGAAATAGAAAATAAGTACAGTGAAAAGTAAGTACAGTGGCTGTTGTTAGGTGACCACCAGTGGATGAATCTCTACTTTAGGTCACCTCACAACAACAGCCACATTCCCTGTAACAGCCATATTCTGATCACAGAATGCAGTTTTACTATACAGGGCTGGTGGGTGGGTTGTTTGTGTGGCGAAGGTGTCGCGTATCTTATGTCACTGGGGCGTCTGATGGATATTGGCTAACAGTTTGGCAAGGCCTGCTATCCTTTTAACAGGTAAAGGTAGAGGGAGAGTATTTTTAATTCTTCAGTTTCCTCACTTTCATATTTGGACCATAGGAGTCAATTTGCATGTAATATCAAAACCTGTTTTCAGAGAAAAATAAGAAAAATATTTCAATATGTCGTCTGCTGAAAATTTGTAAAAGGTGTGCTAAGTTTGAAGGGGAATAAATCACTTTAAAGAGAGGCAACTCTGCCATAACTCAGTTGTTTTATCTCCCTTCTGTAAAGGAGTTTGCTCTAAAGGTAAAGAATTTGCACCATTTTTAGGGTAGACCCCTTTTCAGAAGGGACTTACTATGCAAGAAAGCAAACAGGAAGTTACAAAAGTTGTCTCCCTGAAAATCTACCAATGTACCTGTAACCCATTAAGTTCTTGTTTTATATGATGTTAAGTAATTCATTTTACAATGTCATTGCTAATTTCAGCTCTAATATGGATGATACTATTGATATATTGAATGCAAGGAACCGAGGTCAGACCATCCAGCCACCCCCACAGCAGCCGGATGAGATCACCAATATCAGTATCATCTCCCGTGATGAGTCTAACACAGATAACGATACCTTGGGTGAAAGACCTGTGAGTACTGCATTAGCTCCATATATATATTTTTTCAGAAACAATTACAGTAACATGCAGAATTATTTAAAGGCTTAACAAAAGATGTTTGTTTGTTTGTGTTGAGGTTTTACAGCCCAGTCAACCCAATGGGGTCATGTTGAACACGGTCAGTTTACCTAACCACACTGTTACTGGGCAGTCTTAGCCTTCTAAGCCATGTGTACCAGTAATGTGCACATTCTTTCGCCAGAAACTGACAACTGCCTTTCTTGAATTAGGGAAAGGGAGAGAATGACTGTAGAAAATGTTTCATGATCAAAATTCCATGAAAGAACGTTTTCAACCTGGCAGGAGTCGAACTTGCGACCTCCTGTTCACCAGTTGGACCTGCATCGAACTGAGCCATGATGTAGGAATCCATTAGCTAAATATTTAACTGTGAAGATGGGAAATTCATATTATGCATATATGAACTAAAAAGACCTACCCGTATGTACACTACCCTGCCCTCTCCTGGTTGGGGCATTTTCTGTTTCCTCCAAACAACAAACATGCACTTCAAACGAAATATAGGACAAAAAACTAGAGTTTTTTGTCCTATATTTCATTTGAAAAGCACTGATATGATGTCCCTTCTAGTGCGTACCCACAACTTACATTTTTATAAAGCACCGTAATAACCCTCAGTATTGGGACAGATAGGCCTATGCAAACAGTATAGACACAGATCAGGCGCCGCAGAATGCGGGTCTACACTGTTGGCCATACATACAACAATATTTTAGAGACATCAGCAGGTGGTAAAATGGATTATTTCAAATTTTAGGAAGTATGGTAAGTAGATAAAGTGTCCCAATACTTAGGATAAATATGATAAGTAGAAAAATATTTATCCAGATACTCGGCTTGTCTTGAGCTACTTGGACTAATGTACAGGATTTGACAACATCCCACTCAGAATGATTGTACTTTTACATTTAAGTTTTTTTTTGTGTGTGTATCGGACAAGTTTGAGTTCAGGAGAGCTACCTTGTTATGTGAAAGTTTTTGTGACTGATATTGTGTGGCTATTTTTTTTCAGATGACCCCACCACCACCTCATCCTGCAGGTATTGTCCTCACACGCCCCGGTTACTACACACTTCCAAGTCTGGAAGAGCTGGCTGAACTCATGGATGAAAGTGGAGAGTGTAATGTAGAAGACATGACAATAGGACGAGAAGGATATGGAAGCATTTTCTTCCCAGGAATAACGAATGTGACCAACTTGAACTTGGATGAAATTGGTATGTAAAGCATGTTTTGAATATTTATGATGAAAACTGTATTGTAGCATTTACATGAAACGTAGAAATATTCACATTTTCAAACTGAGATTAACCCTTGTCCTGCTGAGCCCGGATATACCCTGCCTTTGCAAACAGTGTAGATCCAGATCAGTTGGCTTCTGAAGAAGCCAACTGATCTGGATCTGCACTGTTTGCCATTAAGTATGTGAATTTACAGCAACAATGTGGATCAAGTAATCCAATTGAATGAAAAAATTAGAAGTGGGTGTGGCATCTTGATTTAATCAGCAGGACAAGGGTTAAAGTACAGACAGCCCTCTTTATACCGACACTCGATACAATGACAAAATTCATTATAATGACTATTTGACTGTCACAAAACCTTCGCTTAAGCAGTAACAGTTAGTCACAAATTATGCAAGAATTTTGCATTTAATACTTTAAAGAAACATATGTTTTGGATATTTATTAGAATTGCCTCAGTGAGCTGATTCTAACAAATATCCAAAACATATGTTCTGTGAGGAAATAAGAACAAAACAGTTCCTTACTCACATATCATTCTGTCCATTAAGGATTCTTTACAACAGCAAGTTCATTATAATGGCAACATCTTTGGGAACAAAGTCTGTCATTGTAACAAGGGCTCACTTTATGATAAATTGTTGTACAGGGTTGTGGAAGTATCAGATTTTATTACTTGTCCACGGACATAGTTGAGAGACAGTCTCGGTATTTTTAGCTGTTACCCTAAGTATTGGGACAGATAGGCCTTTGCAAACAGTGAAGAACCAGATCAGATGCTGCAGTCAGCAGCATCTGATCGGGGGCTGCACTGCTTGCCATACATACAGCAGTAGTTTAGACACTTCAAGAGGGAGTAGAATGGACTATTTTAAATTTTAGGACAAGTATGGTAAGCAGATAAGGTGTCCCAATACTTAAGGTAAAAATGTTAATTGCCTTTAATTTGACAATATTTTCACTTCTTCTGGTTTGAAGCCTGGCTGAGTGGTTAGTCTCATGCCTTCGGATCATGAGGTCCAGGGTTGCGTCCTGTCAGAGGCAGAATTCAGCTCATGACTGTATGGCCCTTTATTGCACAGAGCTTACATTATCATCTGGAAATGACTAATTAACCCTTGTCCTGCTGAATAAATTAGGAAGCCACACCCATTTTTAATTTTCAGCCAATCAAATTACTTAATCCAGATCGTTGATATAGATTCACATACTTAATAGCAAGTAATGCAGATCCAGATCAGTTGGCTTCTGAAGAAGCCAACTGATCTGGATCCACACTATTTGCAAAAGCAGATTATATCCGGGTTCAGCAGGACAAGGGTTAATTAAAAATGTTGAAGAGGAGGTAAAACACCAGGGCCCAGTTGTTCAAAGCTAACGACGTCGTTAGTTAACGATTCGTTAAAATTTACATCGAGTGATACGCAAATATGCTGAAATTTTTTGCTGAAAAAATGTGAGTAGCTTTTGCAGTGCAAAAGCTACTCACATTTTTTCAGCAAAAAATTTCAGAATATTGTACATTGAATCTGCTGAAACAGTTAACAAAATGACCCTTAACGAGCTTGTTAAGCTAACGACGCTTTGAACAACTGGGCCCAGATCATCATGATCTTCTTTTGTTTTCAGTCTTCTTCAGGAGGAAGGAAGTTGTTGTGTACCCTGACGATGAAAACAAACCACCTTTGGGAGAAGGGTTGAACAAAAAGGCTGAGGTGACTCTGGATTGTGTGTGGCCCAGAGACAAATCCCTTGGCACTCCAGTGAAGGTATCAAAATAACTTTTAACACTTTTTACTCCAAACAAACTCTTCTTCCTCAACCCTTTGGACAGGGATGTTTGCCGGCTTCTGTTTTCTTAGCTTTCCTTTCTTCCCAGTCCCTCTCTTTTATCTCCTCTACTATCTCTCTTCTCCCTTTCTCGGAGAGACGACGCAAAATGTCCCACAAGGGTTGGTATGTTGTTAAACCCCAACTTGATCAAAAAATCATTGAAAAATATGAAAAATATCAGTGCTTTTTGTTTATAAAAAGTGGCTATGATCAATACTGTTCATTTGAAAAAGGTGCCTTATCTGGGTCTATCGTCAATTGCTAATTTTCTGAAATGTCGGCCTCAGTGGCTAAGTTGGATGTGCGTATATCTGGTGATCAGGAGGTCACAGGTTCAATCTCTGCCAGGCCCGACAACATTCTTTTGTGTAGATTGGTCATGAAATATTTTCTACGGTCATTCTCTTCCTTCCACGGATTCAAGAAGGGCATCAATGTCTGGTGAATCATGAGCATAAATACTGGTTAACTGCTTAAGAGAACTATGCCTTCCTAGGAATAGTGTGGTTTGGTAAACTGACTGCTGGACATGACCCTAATGGATTGACTGGGCCAAAAATATCAGCACAGTCAATTACAGTTTAGAATATTGTCAGTTCCTTTACTGTAATTGTGATCTCATACTTTCAGAGTCCTGAGAAGTTGGATGCTATGAAATGGCAAGACAAAATTGAAGAGAACACATCAAAAATTGGAGCTAAATTTATTGACTACAGGCCTGAGACTGGGTCTTGGGTGTTTGAGGTAAGTGTTCTCTGCCTGCTTCAATGTTGTATGAGCATGCACTGGTGTGTATTTCATAGCTTCAAATAAAAGGGAGTATCCACCTTATCAAGCTACAGATAAGAAGGGGTATCCACATAATATCTTTCTAATTTCTCCACGAAAATATATGTTGTGGGTACTCATTAGAAGCGCCTCGGCGAGGCGCTTCTAATGAGTACCCACAACATATATTTTTGTGGAGAAATAAGAAAGATAGCAGCATTTTTCGGAAGAAAAAATCGCCTTATCTGTTGCTATGACCTTATATTTTTATACCTACACAGAATGAAGTTTTTTTTGTTGTTTTGTTTTGTTTTTAGTACCCGCCACAAAATGCCTTATATATTTATACCTAGACAGAAGGATTTTTTTTTTTATACTCGCCACAAAACAAAGTTTTATTAGAGAGGTATACTGTTCTTAGCACGTCCGTGATTCTGTGATTCTATCATTCCATCAATTGTTAAGGATTTTGCTCCGAAACTTCACCAGCCTCTGTCGGATTTTGTTTAGTACCCCCATGTTATAGGAGAATAGGGGCAGAAGGGTCAGTATTACAAGAGTTATGCCTCTTAGTAATTCTTTTAAGATGTTTGTATTATGACTGCTAGTGCGTACTTTATGAAACCAACTACTCTTACAGCTGTTGTTAGATCTTTTCAAAACTTTGCACATATTTTTTACAGACATGATGTGCATGTTTGAGTTTGGTGCTGAAAAAAATCTCTTTGACAAAGTGGCAGGGTTTTTAACTTAGCCGTTTTATGACAGTGGACCTAGTCAGTAATAGTTAATAGCCTGCATACCTTGTCAAAGCCTATTTTCTTGGAAAAACAAAAAAATATTTCAAAATTTTGTCTGCTGAATTTTTTACCTGGCATGCTGAGCATTATTGTTGCAAACAACCTCAAATGACATTTTAAGGCTAATTTTTTCATAGAGTTTGAATGAAAAATGTGAATTTTCCTGATACAAAAATTATAGGAGAGACACAGTGGGAAAAGGTGTCTCCCAGGTATAATGTCACTTTGGCCTAGATCAGCCTGCACATCCTTGCAGTCTGATCAGGGTCTTTACTCTCTGTATAGAATGGTCCTGGTGTCCATTTGTTTAGGGCTCCTGCCTTAAAAACATAAGGTTTTGGGTTCAAATCCGGCTGGAGTCGGAATATAGTTCATTACTGTATGGCATTTCATTGCACAGAGCTTTTCATTATCACCTTTCCGTCATCTTGATAGGAGTTAAATAATGTTAAAAGGGAGGTAAAACAGCAAATCCTCATCACTGTCCAAGTAAAGAATTATCAGGTACATAGCTTCAGATAAGAGCGGGTATCCACATAATATTTTTCTTATTTTTCCACGAAAACACATGTTATGGGTACTTACTAGAAGTGCCTTGATGAGGCACTTCTAATGAGCACCACAACGTATGTTATTGTGGAGAAGTAAGAAAAATATCAATTTTTTTTTGGTAAAAAAAGCACCTTATCTGGAGCGATGAGGTAAGTAGAATGTTAAAAAAAACATGGCAAAGTCCCTGATCTGATTGTGGAATTTTTTTTTTCTATGTGGATCTTTACTGTACACATACACAGCTCCAGGTAAGATTAGGTATCCAGAACATATTTTTCTTATTTCTGCATGAAAACATATGTTGTGGGTACTCATTAGAAGTGCCTCACCTTGCCAAGTTGATTCTAATGAGTACCCACAACATGTTTTCATGCAGAAATGAGACAAAGATTTTTTTCTTCTGTTGAAAAAAAGTGCCGTATCTGGAGCTATGTATGATATAGATTGTGGGTACTCGTTAGAACCGCCTCGCCGAGGCGGTTCTAACGAGTACCCACAATCTATATGTCCAATTTACACATGCTGCCACTCATATCATTTGCCACACATGTGCCAGCTTCTGTGGCTCAGTTGGATGCGTGTCGACTGGTGATGATGAGGTTGCGGGTTCGCCGCTGCATTCGCCACATTCTTTGGTTGTGACTGATCATGAAATATTTTCTATGTTCTTTTTTGCTTCCCCTGATTCAAGAAAGGCAGTTATTCTGTTTCTGGCCGTAGAATGTGCACAAGTATTGGTTAACTGCTTAAAGGACTAAGCGTGCCAAGGAAAAATGTGATTAGGTAAACTGACAGACATGACAACAGTATTGACGGGGCCTTTTAAACTCCAAACCAGCCAACCAATTACATGTATACTTGCAGGTGAAACATTTTTCCAAGTATGGTTTGGTTGAGGATTCAGATGAGGAAGATATGTCAGAACAGGAGAAGAAGCGATTAAAATCTTCGCAGCAGCAACAGATAGCAGTGCAGGTTAGTAAATAGAACACTACCTGACAGGAACAAATGCACTGGATACAAAAAAGTGTGAAAATAAAAGCAACAGCGGTGAGAGCTTCATGATCAAGTGACATCGAAGTTTGAGAATGTTGCAACACTGTGAATTTATGTACTCATGTGTAGCTGCTATTCTTAATTCTTAAAGCTCCAATTAAACTGCAACAGGTGACATTCTGATTTTTTTTTTTTTTTTTTATTTTTTCGGAGCAGACAAGTCTTGACATTACATGTGAATTGTCTGCAAAGCAGACAATCCACGTGAAACATCAAGATGTATTTTATCTGAAAAAACAAAAAAAACAAAAACAAAAAACAAAAAAACAAACAAAAACAAATTAGATATTTTAGAATGTCATCTACTACAAGCTTTGCTGAAAAAAAAAAAAAAAAAAAAAAAAAAAAAAATAGAATGTCGTCTGCTACAAATTAGCTTGGCACTTGGAGGGTTAAAGCAGGTCAGAGTTAGGTAATCTGCATATATTTGATTATAAGCCTAGTTGGACTTGACAAAGACTACAGTTATTGGATGCCATTGGAGTGCATTTGTAAGTGATGCTGTGTATTCAGAAAAAAAGTTGTTTTGGACAAAGATTCATTGTGTAAGAAGGAAGATGGATTTTTCTCAGATTATGGTTGTTATTACAGTAATTCCAATTACTGTTAGAGATACTTAGAATGTTTTGAAAGATTAGATGTTAAAGAGACTTTTAACTACCTGTAAATATATTTTCATATTTTCGCTCTGAACAGCTAATTGTATCAATACAGATAAGAGGGGTATATATGCAGATAAATATTTCTCCTATTTTTCCAGAAAAAGGTATTTATATAAGTATTAAAAATACTGATAAAAATCATTTGTATATAATCTCATAGTTTGAAAACAAATGAGAGAGAGAGAGAGAGAGAGAGAGAGAGAGAGAGAGAGAGAGAGAGAGAGAGAGAGAGAGAGAGAGAGAGAGAGAGAGAGAGAGAGAGAGAGAGAGAGAGAGAGAGAGAGAGAGAGAGAGAGAGAGAGAGAGAGAGAGAGAGAGAGAGAGAGAGAGAGAGAGAGAGAGAGAGAGAGAGAGAGAGAGACAGAGAGAGAGAGAGAGAGAGAGAGAGAGAAGGAGGATCCATCTGTTTGACTCTCCATGAGATCCTGATGAGACAGCTAATTATGAGCTGTCTCATCTGGAGCTACACTGTTTGCAACACCTGTTTTGGTCTGTTGGGCTGAAAGGGTTAATGTGTGTTTTAGTTTTGCATAAAGGTTTTTGTCTTTTTTTTTTGTCTTTTTTTTTTAAAGGTCAAGGTCCCAGACTTGGAAACTTTGTCTGCAAAAATTCTTAAGGGCACTGGATACCCTTGGTAGAGTATCTGTCATTTTAACAAAGGAGAAAAGTTTTCTGACTTCCCTTTTGCTTTTTGTCACACTAGTCTCCTTCTTAAAAGGGGTCTGTAATAAAAATTAAAGTATTTGCTTCCAAGGGGAGAGCAAATTCTTTCTTTTTTACAGCAACCCCTTTTCTCAAGACAGACAAAAACATCTTTGTCATGAGTTACCTCCCTTTGAAGTGTATCATTTCCCTTTAAATTACATATGCAGTTGAGAAAAGTTAAGCTAAGTGAATATACCTCAAAGAGAAAGCACTCTTGAACTGAATTTTTTTTGTCTCCCTTTTCAAGAAAGGGAGGGACAGGTAGAAAAAAAAAATACTTTGCTTATCCAGTACACAAATTCCTTCTCAAAGTTGGTCTTCTCTTAAAGGAAAGAATTTGCTTTCGACAGGAGCAAATTCTGTTTCATTAAACCCAGGTTTGCAGTAGGACCTAATCACCAATTTGATTATTATCTTAGGAGCTGTTTTTTTTTTTGAGGTCAGGAACAGGTCGTTGATTCTAGCTGCAGACATGTGATTTGATTTGTTGGGATGGGAAAAGGGAGGGGCAGAGCCTATCATTTTATAGCAGGGCCTGGGGTTTAGAAGAGTATCATCTTTGAGTAGGAATATAAATTAATTGAGGATATTGAGATATTTTTGTGTCGACTGTGTAGCATGGCAGACTCATAGGGATCATGTTTCCGTCTGCGTCATCGATGTCATCGTCACACTTTTCGTTTCTGTTCATTAACTTTTGAAGGGATGTATGGATTTCATTCAGATTTTGCAGAACCTTATATCACTATAAAATACAGGTCAAGTTTGATATTGGTAATCATCCGCCAAATTTTAGCTGAGTTATGGCCCTTTTTCGGCTAAGTTTTTGTTGTTCGTTTCAGCGCAATAAGTTTTTAAGGGATGCATTGATTTCATTCAAACTTTGCGGAACTTTGTATCAATGTAAAATACAGGTCAAGTTTGATAGTGGTAATCATTCGCCAAATTTTGGCTGAGTTATGGCCCTTTTTCGACTTAGTCTTTGTTGGTTTGTTGATATTGGTTTCTGATCAATAACTTTTGCAGGGATGCATTGTTTTTGTTGGTTTGTTGATATTGGTTTCTGATCAATAACTTTTGCAGGGATGCATTGATTTTATTGAAAGTTTGCAGAAGGATATATCATTGCAAAATATAGGACAGGTTCATTATTAGTAATTATCCGCAAAGTTTTGGCTGAGTTATGCCCCTTTTTTGACTTAGTTTTTGTTGGTGTGTTGATATTGGTTTCTGATCAATAACTTTTGCAGGGATGCATTGATTTTATTGAAAGTTTGCAGAAGGATATATCATTGTAAAAGACAGATCAAGATCGATATTGGTAATTATCTTCAAAATTTTGGCTAAGTTATGGCCCTTTTTCCACTTAGTTTTTGTTGTTGAGGTAAAATACAAGGTAAAGATATTGTTTCCCCTCAATAACTTCTGAAGGGATGCATTGATTTCATTCGAAGTTTGTAGTGAGGGGTTGCCTTTAGGCGTAGGAGCCATTATAAGGACCAGTGGTTTTTTTACCTTTTTCATATCAAATGGTTGGTGCTTCAAGCAGGCAACACATCTGATTCTTGGAATTCTAGTTTTTTTATGAAACAAAAATCTGGCATAGTTTTTAATTATTGATCACAACCCTTTTATATCTATAATGTAGTTTCATAGTTTTATTTATTATGTCTCCCCCCTTTAGGATTGGGAGACAAATTGTTTTTCCCCCAGGCTTCTGTCTGTCTGTCACACTCGTGTCCACTCTGTTACTTGATAACAATTCAAGATAACTTCATGAAACTTCATATAAATATTAATCAACATCAGATGACGTGCAGAGCGCAAAAAGCAGAACACTTGCATTTATACTTTTTGAGTTATTTCCCTTGGAACTTTGTCCATCACAAAATCATATCTGCTTGATGACTTAAAAACTGTTCAAGCTATCTTCATGAAACTTCATATAAATATCAATCAGCATTAGATGATGTGCAGAGTATAAGAACCATTACTCTTGCATGTATACTTTTTAAGTTATTTCCTTTGAATTTTGTCCGTCACAAAATCGTTTCCGCTCTAAAACTTGAAAACTGTTCAAGCTTTCTTCATGAAACTTCATATAAATATCAATCAATATTAGACGATATGCAGAGTGCAAGAACCATAACTCTTGATTTTATACTTTTTGAGTTATATCCCTTGGAATTTTGTCCATCACAAAATGTGTCCACTCTGACTTGAAAACCGTTTAAGCTATCGTCACGAAACTTCATAAAAATATCAGTCAACATTAGATGAGGTGCAGAGTGCAAGAACCATAACGCTTGCTTTATACATTTTGAGTTATTTTCCTTGGAACTTTGTCTGTCACAAAATCATGTTTGCTCTATAACTTGAAAATTGTTCAAGGTATCTTCACGAAACTTCATGTAAATATCAATCAATATTAGATGACGTGCAGAGCGCGAGAACCATTAATCTTTATACTTTTTTAGTTATTTCCCTTGGAACTTTGTCCATTACAAAATCATGTCCGCTCTGTAACTTGAAAACCGTTCAAGCTATCTTCACAAAATCATATATAAATATCAATCAACATTAGACAATGTGCAGAGCACAATAACCATAACTCTTGCCTTTATACTTTTTGAGATATTTCCCTTGCACTCTATCACAAAATCGTGTCAGCTCTATAACTTTAAAACTGCTCAAACTATCTTCACAAAACTTCGTGTAAATATCAATCAACATTAGACGATGTGCATAGTGCAAGAACCATAAATCTTGCATTTATACTTTTTGAATTATTTCCCTTGGAACTTTGTCCATCATAAAAAAATGAGTCTACTCTATAACTTGAAAACCGTTCAAGATATCTTCATGAAACTTTATATGACTATCAATCAATATTAGACGACTTGCAAAGCGCAAGAACCATAACTCTTGCATTTATTCTTTTCAAGTTATTTCCCTTGGAATCTCATTAGTTAATATAAATGTTCGCTGAATGTACAATACAATATGACACCAAAAAGGGGGTAGACATCTATGTTTTTGTAGAAAAACAAAGTTTAGTAAATAAGGGCTGTTCTAACTGATGTTTAAATTTATTTATTTGTTATGATATACTTACAATAATGTTTATTTATATATGTTTCATGTATATAGATACTATTTTCTGCAAAATGTAAATAAAATAGTTATTGAATAATTTTTTTTTTTTTTTATTAAAATATTGTTATCCCCAGAAAGTTGTACGGTTTGTAAGATGGTCTCCAATAAGCAATCACTGACAAAATTTTGACAATTATTTGTCCTCTGTTAACCCTTAAAGCGCCAAGAAAAACTGCATCTGAAAATGTCGTCTGTTTATGTCGTCTGCTGAATATTCTTGCAGACTTTTCAAACCTATTTTTGCATTTTGCATACAGGCAAACAGTGTGGACCCTGATCAGACTGCTCCTAAGCAGTCTGATCTGGGTCCACACTGTTTGCAAAAATGACTTTTAAAATTACAAGCAGATGACAAAGCAGATGACAATAGCTGTGACTGGCACTTTAAGGGTTAAGTTTGATTGGAGGTTATGGTAAGGATCAGAGTCTTTGTTATCGGCATGAAGAAAATTTACATTCTTGGCTGTCCAAAATGTGCAGAGAAGATTCCATTCAGACTGTGGGACTCTGAATCTTTGCTGGGTGCACAGATTTGAAGATTAGTTTCCTTGCGCTGTGCGCTGCAGCTCAAATAGCTAGGAATTTTTACAGTATTGCAGTTTTCATGCTGTTTGTGGGTAGATACCAAGTCAGTAAGAAAATTTTCATTGCTATCTGAAACTGCCACCATCTTGATCAGACAAACAACTCTGCAGAAAAGGTTGTAATATTGTTTATCTGACATCTTTAGAAGGATCCATGTGGTCAAAAGGTTAGTGGTTCTGACTGGAACATGAGGTCCTGGGTTGGAATCCATTTAAGGGCAGAATCCACCTCATGACCGTATGCCGTTTCAGTGCACAGAGCCTTTCATTATCACCCATTTATTAGCTCGATATGACTTAAATAATATTGAAAACCAAAAATCATCATCATTTGACCCCTTTATTTTGTTTATCTGGTCCGTCCTGCACAGAGAGGGTCCTAGAGGATGAATGTGGTGAACTGATATGGGGTACATCAAATTAGCTTTATTTGTCAGTTCACATGAAATGTCTGGCTTTTTTTTCCTGTGAAAATTAAACACACACAAAAAAAAACAAAAAAACTTTAGAATTCCACCAGGTACAGTTTTGAATTATTTTGTAAGGGGACTTTATACACTTGATAATCTTTTTTCTTTTTTTTTTTCATTACATTTTACAAGGGAGACAAGTTTTGTGACTTCCTATTCGCCGTCCTGCACATCAAACCCATTCTGAAAAGGGATAGACCCCTTTTCAGAAGGGAGGCAAAACGATTGTGAGAGATTTGCTTCTCTTGACGGTGTATCCATTACCTTTAAGAGTGCATAAAGACCCTTGTTAGATTTTTTTTTCATACCCCCAGCATACGAAGTATGCAATGAGGGTATATAGTTTTTGTCTTCTGTATGTCTGTGTGTCAGTCTGTCTGTTAACATGAACCATAACTGAACAAAATAGTGAAGAGGCCCAGGAAGAGCCACAATCACAGAATGTAGCCTAGCAATTACACCAAGAGGAAGATTATACTAACTATGACAGATAGTGTATACAGTAGGGCTGACTATCATGCCAAATTATGACTATCATGATACTATCACTATCAAAGAAACCCCTATCATGATACTATCACCATCAAAGAAACCCCTATCATGATACTGTCACTATCAAGGTCTAATATCACGATGCATCACAATACAATCACCATGTTCAAATCACAGAGTATTTAATGAATTCTTTGATTTTATAAAGACTAGACTACCTGTAAAGATACTTAACATTACTGCCTTCTCTAATATCAGCTCTGCCGCCATTTTAACAAACATTTTTGCAAAGCAGAAGTCCTTTCTGTTCTCGTTCTTTGTTAATTTAAATGCTAAAAAAGCCTTAGAATGGTTTTATCTGATTAAAGAAGGAGAAAATCTACAAGAAACTATCAAAACTATCAATAGTTGAAGAGGCTATCATTGATAGTTATCGGTAGTTGAAAACACCATCACAGTAGCACTGTCATAGCACTGTCATGATGCATTGATATATCGATGTATCATTACACCCCTAATATAATGTCAAATTGCAATGGCTCAAATGTCTTTGGGACCATGGAAATTTGTTCTAGACATGAATAGTTCAAGCCACGGGGGAGGGGGTGTAAATCAAGTACAGGTCAGGAGGCAAGTCAGTATAATTTAGAGATGTCTTTTCGATCATCTATAAAATAATACCGTGTTCAATCTAATTGCTGCACAGTGTGCAAAATTATTGGAAAAAACATGTAGTGAAATATGCCTAATAAAGGTTTTCTTTAAAGAAAGCTCAGCAGAGGAGTGCAGCATTCCCATTCACGTACCACAGTACGTGATTCACGTAGAGAATCTGCCATGAGCGTACAGAATTGTTGGTATCTGTGTACACAAAACGTACTGCAAATTTGGTGCACGTATAAATTGCAACATTCGTATGTCCTATTCGAGTCAGTTTTCGCTCATTAGCATCCTTTTGAATATTAATAAAGCATCGAACCACTGCGATTGCTGGCGGACAATAACGAATGCATACGGCCAGTGCATAGAAGCGGATCGAGGATTGTTACAAGGATCACGGAATTTAATTATGTTTTTTCCGAGAAGGATGAGATTATTGTTCATTGGTTATTGCGTTTGGTCTTTTTCGCATTATCCAATCGCTGACGACCATGTTGTTCATTACCTAGCCAAAACACGTGGTCGGTTTGAAACGCTTCAACAAAGATGTCACAAGCTAGCATTCTTCTTCGGCTCAAACTTAGCGGAGAAAGGGGTGCAAAATCACAAGTCTTCAGATGTTACTGAAGGCCTCTCTGCCACCAAATCGCTGAAATGCTTGGGTTCTAATGAAGGCGTTCAGCACTAAGCTGGAGGCGACAATCAGTCCCAAAGGCAAAATGAAAAAGTTGTTCTTAAAATGGTGTTTTTATACAGTCTTCCCGGTACTATACAATGCATTTAATTACCTCAAAATATGTGTACCCTCAAAAAATGATATGTACCCCCAAATACTAAACCCAAGGGGTACATGTACCCCTAAATCAAAATGTGAGTGGGAATGCTGGAGTGCATGCATGTCTTATTTAATGATGCCCATGTGATATGCTTTTTGATTTACTGTATAAAATCATATGCTGTGAGTACTCAATTGAATTGCTCGACTCATCGAGGCAATTCAAATTAGTACCCACAAGATACGATTTTATAAAGAATCATATGTTGTATGTAGTCATTTAAATTGCCTCAACTTGTCAATGCAATTCAAATGTGTATCCACAATATATGATTTTTCAAAGATGTGGATAAAAGTAGAGGGGCTGTAATCTAAAGTCTCAGAAGTTTCTTGATTGTGCGATTATAGGAGTATGTGCAGTTATTAGGTCAAATATGGTATGTTGAGTGTACACATTTTTTTTGAGGAGAAAAAAAAAATAAAAAAATAAAACAAATAAATAAAATAAAATTTTCCTAAGATGTCCCTAAATATTTGATTTCTTGAGAATTTCAAAAGGACTCAAAACTGAATACAAGTTAGCCCGGTAAACAAGCCATCAGTGTCCAAGTCATTGATATGCAGAGATTATTATATGGCAATTTTCATATCATACCCCATATCAACCTGAGACACCCATATCAACCCGAGGGCCGAAGGCCCGATGGCTGATATGGGTCGATAGGAAAATTGCCACATCATAATCTATTTATCAGACATTTTCTTTCTGACAAGTTTGCCTATTTGATATCGTATGCGGAGTGAAAGGCAAGACCGCCGAGTGCTCCGAATATGGTGATATGGGATTTTTGTCCAAGCAAAAAAGTCATATCACCCACGTGACCTGGTGATACGGATTTTTTGCCCGAGCTGAAAAGCCGTATCACCCACGTGACCCATTATCACACCTTGTGCGCTCGGCGAGAGTGATATGCGCTTGAAAGCCATGTTAGTATCACATATGCAAAATGAACATATTTTCTAGTAAATGTATGATAATTTACTTTACCGACTAGAGGATCAGAATGCCAGACAGGACCCAAGAAAAAACAATAGGATGATAAGAGAAAAAAAGAGCTTTGCCGTGTCCGCAAGCACATATACTGTTTTACCAGTGCATGACTCATAGATCTAGATAAGAGTGGGTATAATATCCTGGTGAAATAAGGAAATAGTTTTTTTATTTCACCAGGAAATCATACATTGTTGGTACATGTTAGAAGCGCCTCAGCAAGGCGCTTCTAATGAGTACCTACAACATAGTTTTTTATGGAAAAACAAGAAAAATATCAATACTTTTGGGTTGAAAAAAAGTATCTTATCAAGACCTGTTCTTGTGCATTTTACCTCAACAAGCTGTGCATGCTCTGACCAGACTGAAAATGTGTATTCAGAACAGATTGTTCCTTTGCAAATGCTCAGACAGATTTTTAGTACGGTAGAAATATCATAGTCACTATCAGTGCCTTAGATAAGACTTCAAGCTTTTGATGGTCTCTAAGGGGCAATGAAGTTTTGCCAAAATTTGTGCAGACCTAGAATTGTAGATAATAAAAATGCCTATTTTGCAGCTACACAAAAACTGAAAGTGATGCATACAAGTGTTACTGTATGTGAAATATTACACAAAATCCTAATTCAGGACAATATCCCCCAATATCCGTGCAATAACCCTGTGCCAACCTTAAAGATATTTTGTTTCCCCTTACCTGCAAGAAGGGCAGTTGTCAGTTTCTGGCAAAAGAATGTGCACAATACTGGTTAACCACTTGGAGGACTCAGCTGCCCAGTAAACGTGTGGTTAGGTAAACTGACCGCGCTCGACATGCCCCCATTGGGTTGACTGGGCCATAAAACCTCAACACAAACAAATTCCCTTTCCTGACCATATCAGAAAGAGGTGAGTTGGTTGATAGAAAAAAAGTATATTTTTTTATTCTTGGATGAAGGAAAATGAAAATGAACTCTAAAAGCTTTGAGAAAAATATAAAAAAAAATACCCGGTACCTGACCTTTTTTTTTATGCTCCCCGAAGAATTTCGGGGGAGCATATAGTCGCCGCTTCGTCCGTGCGTCCGTGCGTCCGTGTGTCCGTGCGTCCGTGCGTCCGTCCCGCTCTTGTCCACGCAAATTCTCGGAAACTGCTTGTCGGATTTCAATGAAACTTCATGGGAATATTAAGTATCAAAGGTGGATGCGCATATCACCTGCGTGTTCTGGTTCGATGATTTTTCCAAGAGTTATTGCCCTTTGATGAGTTCTGCATGAATATATAGGGTACTGTTCGTGTCCACGCGAATTCTCGGAAACTACTAGTCGGATTTCATTGAAACTTCATGGGAATATTAAGTATGGAAGGTGGATGTGCATATCACCTGCGTGTTCTGGTTCGATGATTTTTCCAAGAGTTATTGCCCTTTGATGAGTTCTGCATGAATATATAGGGTACTGTTCGTGTCCACGCAAATTCTTAGCAAATACTGGCAGAAATTCAACGAAATTTTAATGGAATCTTAAGCAGCAATAGGGGATGCACATATTGTTCAATCTTTCTGGTTAGATGATTTGTCACAGAGTCATGCTACTTTGTTTAAAGCTGCAGTGTAAGAGCATATAGTCGCCGCTTCGTCCGTGCGTCCGTGCGTCCGTGTGTCCGTGCGTCCGTCCCGCTCTTGTCCACGCAAATTCTCGGAAACTGCTTGTCGGATTTCAGTGAAACTTCATGGGAATATTAAGTATCAAAGGTGGATGCGCATATCACCTGCGTGTTCTGGTTCGATGATTTTTCCAAGAGTTATTGCCCTTTGATGAGTTCTGCATGAATATATAGGGTACTGTTCGTGTCCACGCGAATTCTCGGAAACTACTAGTCGGATTTCATTGAAACTTCATGGGAATATTAAGTATGGAAGGTGGATGTGCATATCACCTGCGTGTTCTGGTTCGATGATTTTTCCAAGAGTTATTGCCCTTTGATGAGTTCTGCATGAATATATAGGGTACTGTTCGTGTCCACGCAAATTCTTAGCAAATACTGGCAGAAATTCAACGAAATTTTAATGGAATCTTAAGCAGCAATAGGGGATGCGCATATTGTTCAATCTTTCTGGTTAGATGATTTGTCACAGAGTCATGCTACTTTGTTTAAAGCTGCAGTGTAAGGTCACTGGCTATTTTTAGAAAAGAATTTGTCAACACTCTAGTGCCTACATTTATTGATGGATTTTGATATAACTTCAAACAAATGTTGGGTATGATAATATCTTGAGCATGTTTGACATTCAGGGTCCTGGGCTCAAGGTCAAGGTCACTGTGGCTATTTTTAGAAAAACTTTGTTTTTGCTCTAGTGCCTAGATTTATTGATGGATTTTAATATAATTTCACAAAAATGTTGAGTATGATAACATCTCAAGCAATTTCAATTTCCAGTGACCTGGGCTCAATGTCAAGGTCACTGCAGCTTTTAAATATCTTGAGCATGTTCGACATTCACCTGCGTGTTCTGGTTCGATGTTCACCTTTTAACACACTTTTTTGACAATTTGTATCAAATGTCGACTGCATGAGGTAAAGGGTTAACATATTCATTTTTTGCTTTTGCTTTTTTTTGCCTCTGTCTATGAGAGTAAGTCTTCAATAAATTGTATTAAACCTTTTTACCCAATAAATATAGCTAAACTACCACCTAGAATCTTGGGGTATGGAATCGTACCTGAAGACACTTCCTTTCATTTATTCCAACTTTTATGTTGCTGATGTTTGTATGACAGTGCCTTCAGGCAAGCTTATCTGTCCACCAACAGGTTTTGTGATACTCCATTTTGAAGTACAGTGAGTATACACAGTATACCGCTCTTTATCTAGGATAATGTTTCCTGTTCCGACTATTGCATCTTCGGGGAGCATCCATCGGTTTCACCGATATTCTTGTTTTTTTAAAAAATGCTTCAAAATATTGAATTTAGAACTTCATCAGAATAACATTAAAATTAACAAAGTACATGTAATACAGAAAATTATTTACATGACAAAGCGTAGTTTTTTGTAAATGAAAAAAAAAAAAATCATTTCCAGACAAAAAAAAAAAAAAAAAAAAATTGTGGAGGTTGGGGGGAGGGAGTGGGGAGGGTCAGGTCCAATTTTATGGATGGTGGGTAAGGGAAAACAAAAACTATTTAGTCCTTCCAGCCCTGTAAATCAAGCCAGTTACTTCTGCAAAAAGTGTAGATCTTGTTGATAAGACAGCTCATAATGAGCCATCTGATCTAGGTCTACACCATTTGCCATTCTGTTCTTGATTTACAACTGTCACCCTCATGGCAACAATGGATGTGTCCAAATGCAGAGGTGGAAGGGTTTATTTCAGAAACTCAGGGTTGAAAGGGTTAAATTTTGACCCTATATTACAGAAACAAAAGATTCAACAAGAACAGCTGGAAAGGCAGAGGCAGCTCCAGGCTAAAGCTACGTTGAATGGGGAGCAGGCAAGGTTTACTATCGGTACTGATGAATCCAGTGAGGGTAGTAGCACAGCCAGAAAGGAGGTGCCAATGGTGGACGATGACATTCAGCTGTCAGAAATTTCTCAGGAAATGGTTCAGGAGGAGAAACTTGAACCAGGTACTCAGTAGTACTGCCAGGCTGTAATGTGCTGTATCCAGGGCCCAGTTGTTCAAAGCTAACAATGTCGTTAGTTAACGATTCATTAAAATTTACATCGAGTGATACTCAGTTACGCTGAAATATTTTGCTGAAAAAATGTGAGTAGCTATGCACTCACATTTTTTCAGCAAAAAATATCAGAATATTGTGTATTGAATCCACTAAAACAGTTAACGAAATGACCCTTAACGAGCTTGTTAACGATGCTTTGAACAACCGGGCCCAGATAAATATTTGGGCCACATCAAGCAAAACCTTCAAACATGCTCAAAATATGCCGATTCAGTTCATCCTGCACATGCACAAAGTATCATCAGGGTTCAGTTGTTCAAAGCGTCGTTAGCTTAACGAGTTCGTTAAGGGTCATTTTGTTAACTGTTTTAGCGGATTCAATATACAATATTCTGATATTTTTTGCTGAAAAAATGTGAGAAGCTTTTTCAGGGCAAAAGCTACTCACATTTTTCAGCAAAAAATTTCAGCATATTTGCGTATCACTCGATGTAAATTTTAACAAATCTTTAACTAACGACATCATTAGCTTTGAACAACTTGGCCCAGGAGTCACCCTAGAGGGCGATTTGGGAGAAAAAGTCTCTCTAAGCTGGCTGACTTCTCCCTATCTTGAGCTGAGGGAGAAGTAAAACTGTATAGAATACATAGTGAAATCCAAAATTTGGACCAAAACTTCTCCCTGAAATCCTGAAATTGTTGCAAAACTTCTCCCTCTCTGAAAGTTGTAAGATGACCCCTGTAGGCCCAGGGCTTTTGCTCTCCATTCATACATTCTTTAGTACCTAATGACCCGGTTAGTGGACAGTGAAGACCCTGATCAGATTGCATGGATGCACAGGCTGATCTGGGCCATCACTGTCCTCATATGCCTGATGATACGTTTTTGCATGGCGCGGCCCATTTCTCTATGAAAACAAGTGTTTACACACTGAAGCACCTCAGTGAAATGCAGTGAGATTGATCATGAAACCATTTCTACAGCCATTCTCTCCCTTCTACTGATTCTAGAAGGGCAGTGGTCAGTTACTGGCAAAAGTATGTACACAAGTACTGGTTAACTGCTTAGAGGACAAAGCCTGCACTGGGATAGTGTGACTTGGTTAACTGACCTGCTCGAAATGACCTTAACAGGGTTGATTAGGCTGTAAAACACCAAATAAACAATATACACTTCAACCTCTGTATAACACGGTTTGTTATAACACAGTTTTGGATATAACACGGTTGAAAGATGGATCCCAAAAATGTATAGATTATATTGAAAAATGACCATAAATGGTCATTTTTCAATATAATCTATACATTTTTGTTGGATATAACATGGTTGTTTAACTAACACGGTTTATGCTATGGACCCCAACAATAGTGTTATAAAGAGGTTGTTGTGTATGAAAGTACAGAGGGAGCTGTTGCAGTTATTCTGGCATAAGTGCCTATGTCTGTATTCATGTTTGTGTTCACATCACAGTGTTACAGTTTTGGGGTTAAAAGTTTTAGAGCCCCTACTTATTTGATTTTGTTGATACTTAGACTGGTTTTGGAAATTGGTCTTAAGTTTTACACAGTTATGTCCCATTCCACTCAGTGATCGTTTGGTCAAATTCTCAGACTTAGAAATTTGATTTAAATTTTTGTTTAAACCTTTTAGAGGCATTTATCCCTGTATGGATTTAGTTGATATATAGAATGATGCTGAATACTGGTCCAAAGTTTCATACAGAAGCACCCTTACCCCACTAAGTGACCTTGAGGTCAAGGTATTGGACAGAAATTTAAAGTTAAAGCTTTTGGTTAATTTTTCTATAGATCCATACTTTTTATTAAGCACTTGGTATTATTATGTTAACCTTCCAGAGGGGGAATATAGTGCTTTAGGTCTGGATCACATTAGCATTGGCACTGGCGTAACAATTATTTATATGCATATCTCTAAACTATTTCACAGATTTTCATCAAACTTGCTGGGCTACATCAATGAAACAAGCTTAAGATCTCATTTTCAAGGTTGATACTGGACAAACAGTGTCTAATTTGTCAAATTACCCCTTGTCATGCTGAATGAATTAAGATGCCATGCCCACTTGTACCTGTCACAGTGTCAGCCAGTCAGATTGCTTGATCTAGGTAGTTGATACAAATTTACATACTAAATGACAAACATTACAGATCCAGATTAGTTGTTACGTTTTGGAGTAAGAGTATTAACCCTTGCCATGCTGAATAAATTGGGATGCCACATCCATTTCTAATTTTCAGCCAGTCAGATTCCTTGATCCAGATTGTTGATATAAATTCACATGGTGAGTGGCAAACAGTGTAGATCCAGATCATTTGGATTCTTCAGAAGCCAACTGATCTGGATCTAAACTTTTTGCAAAGGCAGGGTATATCTGGGTTTAGCAGTACAAGGATTAATTTTGTTGTAGAAGAGGATGAAATGGAAGTCAGAGATGAGCCACCATCTTCTCATCGTCTTGCCAAGAGTATGGGAGTAGATGCCAGGAATATGCAAGTGATGAAAGCTTCATTTTTCATGGAGGAGGAGGCGCCTTCAGGATTTGGTAAGTTGTTTGAATTCATGTGCCAAAAAAACCACATATATATGGTAACACCCACACCTGCACAGCCTGACCTGGGATTGGGGGAGGTATATTTGTCACACAATGCTGTTCGCTATATAACTTTAGCAGATACTTGAGGAACAGAGTTTGGTTGATCTGTTTCTGGCTGACCCAGGCTTGCAATTAGTATTATAGGATAATTGCACTGATGTTGGTGAATATTGTCTCAAATTGGGACATAAAAGGGCACAAGCTTGCGAGGGACCTTTGATATCCTAAGACGAAGCAATATCCACCAATATCAGGGTAATATCCCTTTTATTACATAGCTATACATTGCGTCATTTTCAGTTGTTTGTGGCCTCAAAACATGCATTTTTATTATCTAAAATTCAGAACTTGCAGTAATGCTTGACAAATTTTAAGGTGACCTCATTACCCTAAGAAGTCATCAAATGCAATGTCATGTAACTGTAACATTCAAAGCATCCAAATAAGTGTGCAATATCAAGTAAGCCTGCCAATATTAAGTGACATGTGCACACTTGCTCTATCAAGTGATATGTGCACGCTTGCTCTATCAAGTGATATGTGCACGCTTGCTCTATCAAGTGATATGTGCACGCTTGCTCTGTCAAGTGATATGTGCATGCTTGCTCCTCAGACTTTATAGCCCATATTTAATCATTCAATATTTATGACTGTGTAATATATAGGGTATATACCATGTTTACTCTAAGTAATCGGACACAATAACACATGATTATATAAATTATGTCCTAAAATTTTCACGTCCATTTTATCCCAGCAGGTTCACAATCTTGAAACAATGTCGATTCAACGTTGATTCAACGTCTTGACTTTGAATCAACATTGAATCGACGTTGTTTCAATGTTGTGTGCCTGCTGGGACATTTCTGTTGGTATTTTTAAAAAGTGCAAGGTGAGTGGCAAACAGTGAAGACCTAGATCAGATGCCACATTCTGCATGTCCGAATTCTTGAGGTAAATATGGTTAACATAGCAATAACTTTAGAAAAGTTGTCATCCAAATGAATATTGGGTCTTATTCCTCAAGGAAAACTTACATTATGGGTACTCTTAAGAAACACATTGCCATTCATTAACCTTTGTCATGCTGATAAAGATGCCACGCCTACTTCTAATTTTCAGCCAATCAGATTGCTTGATCAGGATTGGTGCTATAAATTCATATACTTAATGGCAAACAATGCAGATCCAGATCAGTTGGCTTCTTCAGAAGTCAACTGATCTGGATCTGCACTGTTTGCAAAGGTAGGATATATCCGTGTTTGGCATAACAAGGGTAAATAAATCACGTCTGATGGGTAGCCAAGTCATAACTTGTCATAGCTCCAAATCAGACTCTTTTTTTAGCTCACCTGAGCTGAAGGCTCAAGGTGAACTTTTGTGATCACTCACTGTCCGTCGTTGTCGTCGTTGTCCGTATGTCCGTCCGTCCGTCCACTATCTTTAAACAACATCTCCTCCTAAACCACTGATTGGATTTTGACCAAACTTCACAGGAATGATCCTTGGTTGGTCCTCTTTCCAAGTTGTTCAAATGGTTCTGGTCCGTTGCATATCTAGGACACAGAGGCTAAAAATAGATTTTTTAACTAAAAACTTAAAAAAATCTTCTTGTCAGAAACCACTGGACCGATTTCAATATAATTTTGCAGAAATGTTCCTTTGGTGATCCTCTACCAAGATTGTTCAAGCCATTCAGATTCGTCAAAAAATATGGCCGCCAGGGGGTGGGGCTGATTTTCCCTATATATCTATATAGAAAACTTTAAAAATCTTCTTGTCAGAAACCACTGGACCGATTTCAATATAATTTTGCAGAAATGTTCCTTCGGTGATCCTCTACCAAGATTGTTCAAGCCATTTGGATTCGTCAAAAAACATAGCCGCCAGGGGGCGGGGCTTATTTTCCCTATATATCTATATAGAAAACTTTAAAAAATCTTCTTGTCAGAAACCACTGGACCGATTTCAATATAATTTTGCAGAAATGTTCCTTTGGTGATCCTCTACCAAGATTGTTCAAGCCATTTGGATTCATCAAAAAAAACATGGCTGCTAGGGGGTGGGGCTTATTTTCCCTATATATCTATATAGAAAACTTTAAAAATCTTCTTGTCAGAAATCAGTGGACCAATTTCAATATAATTTTTTCAGAAATGTTCCTTTGGTGATCCTCTACTAAGATTGTTCAAGCCATTTGGATTCGTCAAAAATCATGGCTGCCAGAGGGCGGGGCTTATTTTCCCTATATATCTATATAGAAAACTTTAAAAATCTTCTTGTCAGAAACCACTGGATCGATTTCAATATAATTTTGCAGAAATGTTCCTTCGGTGATCCTCTACCAAGATTGTTCAAGCTGTTTGGATTCGTCAAAAAACATGGCCGCCAGGGGGCGGGGCTTATTTTCCTTATATATCTATATAGAAAACTTTAAAAATCTTCTTGTCAGAAACCACTGGACCGATTTCAATACAACTTGGCAGGAATGTTTCTTTGGTGACCCTCTACAAAGATTGTTCAAGCCGTCATGATTCGTCAAAAAACATGGCCGCTAGGGGGCGGGGCTTATTTTCCCTATATATCTATATAGAAAACTTTAAAAATCTTCTTGTAAGAAACAGTTGGACTGAGTTCAATGTAACTTGGCAGGAATGTTGCTTTGGTGACCTTCTACCAAGATTGTTCAAGCCTTCATGATACGTCAAAAACCATGGCCCCCAGGGGGGCGCGGGTCTTATTTTTCGTATGTATCTGCATAGAAAACTTTAAAATTCTTCTTGTCACATACCCCATGACCAATTTCAATATTACTTGGCTGGAATGTTGCTTTGGTGACCCTCTACCAAGATTGTACAAGCAATCATGATTCGTCAAAAAACATGGCTGCCATGGGGTGGGGCTTATTTTCCCTATATATCTAAATGGAAAACTTTAAAAATCTTCTTGTCAGAAACCACTGAACAGATTTCAATATAACTTGGCAGGAATGTTCCTTTGGTGACCCTCTACCAAGTTTGTTCAAGCTGTTGTGATTCATCAAAAAACATGGCGGTTAGGGGTAGGGCTTTATAGCTATATAAAACACATTAAACCACTGGACCAGTTTCAATATAACTTGGCAGAAATGTTGCTTTGGTGACCCTCTTTTAAGATTCAGTTCAAGTCGTCAAGATGCGTTAAAAAAACATGGACGGGGGTGTGGTGAGAATTACTGAGAATTTTCTTATTTCTTGTCGAAAATGTATGTTATGGGAGCTCATTAGAAACACCTCAATGAGGCGCTTCTAATGAATACCCACAACAGAAGTTTTCATCAAGAAATAAGAAAAAATGTTTTGTGGATACCCTTGTATCTGGAGCTATGCTTGTGGAGAAATAAGAAAAAATATTAGTATGTTTTGATCGAAAAAAACAAAAACAAAGCCAAAATAGCTTTTTCTAGAGCTATGATAGGCAAATGACCAGACCAGGGCCTAGTTGTTCAAGGCATTGTTGGCTTAACAAGCTTGTTGATGAAAAACCATCAACTGTTGTAGCTAAGGTTTTTTCAGAACATTGCTAGTTTGGCTGCAAAAATGTGAGTAGCTTTTGCATTGCTTTTGCAATGCAAAGATACTCAGACTTTTTTTCAGCAAAATATATCAATGTATTTGCCATATTTCAAAATAGAAATTTTAATGTCATATTATCTAACAACTTCATTAAGTTTTGAACAATTGGGCCCAGCAATTTAAGAGTCGTATCAATACTTATATTTGCATTTGAGCCACTTATCATCAGAAAATGTTCCTTTGAATATGTGCATCCAGGGAAGATTCAGATCAGTCTGTGCATTGGACAGAAACTAAGAAAATTGACAACATCATCACGAAAACATGCCTATATAATGCTGACCCCCTTAAACCTCACTTTTATATAGTAAAACTGGGGTTAACAGGGGTATACATGATTTTTCTTACTTCTGCTCAAAAATATAGATTGTGGGTACTCGTTAGAACCGCCTCGGCGAGGCGGTTCTAATGAGTACCCACAATCTATGTTTTGAACAGAAATTTAAAAAAAATCAGAATTTTTTATCTGGAAACTTTCAGTTTTTGGTGCTGAAATTTTCAATACATTTGAATAGGCATGTTTTCGTAATGTTAAAGCATTTTGTCAAAGGCACCACCATCATCAGTACTCCAGCTAGGATTTGAGGACAGAAGGGTGCCAGGTAGGGCATTTTTTATGCTGTCATACAAGAATGAGGGCACCATGTGTCATTTAATGTGCTTAGTATCTAGACATGTTACAAAATATAATCCTATTCCACAATAAAAACCTCAAAAATAGAGTACACATAACACTGACCTTTTAACATTGATAACAGTTTTAATTTTGGGATGATTTTCATTAAATTTTCACCAACATGTAGAGTTTTATGTCTGGAATTGAAATAAGACAGAAGGCAGCTTAAGAAGGGCAGAGTGGTGTCAGGAAAGGGCAAAAGGAACGGCCGGCCCCTCCTTGTAGGGCTAGCTGGAGCACTAATCATGAATATTTAATGAGGTTCTGTGCATTTCAGATTATTAAAATGAAATCTCTTTTCTGAAAGAAAACTGCAGTTCTCAAGCAAAATCAAAATATGTCCAATATAGAATCTATATATACGCATACAGAGGTATAATGTTGTAAATTATTATTCATTTGTATTTTGCATATTTAAGTTGGGCTTTATGATGTCATAAAGTTAAATTAATTATTCCAAAAGGCAGCACCCATAAAAGAAGTTATAAAGACTTCTGTTATAGTAACTGCCTTTTTTTATCCAATTTACATGATTTGTCTCGCTCTGTCATTCAAGATCGTTTTCATTGCAAACTTGTTTTGCATGTTTTTGTCGCGTGTGGATTTCTTTTTAAAATTAACTTTTTCAAAAAAATCTTTCAGCAATACAATCAGAGTGTCAAACAGTTTGGATCCAGATCAGGCCCGACATTTTGTCAGGCCTGATCTGGATCCAAACTGTTTGCAAAGGTTATCAGCAGACGACAAAAGTCACCACAAGCGGGGAAAGAGTTAAACTGTTCTGTCAAGATTACTACTTTTTTTTTTTTTTTTTCAGGAGGCGACTTATTTACCAAGAAAGGTCCAGGCAGGATGGAATCCCCGCTGCTGAGGCGCCCAGATGGCTCAGGCCCCAGTTTGTTCAGTTCAGATCTCAAGTCGAAGTACATGTCACCTGTCAAACTCCCTGGTCTGCCCCAGGCAGAGTTGCAGAGGGACAAAAGTATGTAGACCAAACATAACTTTCATAATCTTTCATTAGCCATACCATGGGAAGAGAGCCATCATAACATATGCCACCAGCAAAGGTTCGGGCAACCCTGCACGTCTACCTGTCTTATCAGAACCTAGACTGCTCACTCATGTAAATGGTAAGCCAAGGGGAAACTTCAGTCAAAGAATTCTAGCCTTGTTATGGGGGCCAGGCATTCATACTGAAAGATTGATTAGATGGAAAGTCCAAAGAACCTTTCTCTCCTGATTTTACAAAAAGGAATTATTCAAACTTTGGGAAAATTAAGGTGTCCCAAAATTTAGGGTAGTTCACTTCACTAAGCTAACAATGCTTTGAACAATTGGGCACTTAAGGTGTGCCAGGAAAACTGGTTTTAATCACTGGATAAGTGGCAAACAGTGTAGACCCTGTTCAGATCTGTGGCGTCTGATCTAAGTCTGTCTACTCAAGTCTGTGTCTGTCCCAATACTGAGGGTGATTAAGCAGTATTTACATATCAGTTTATCAATATTATACTTTAAATACACTATCCCTTTTCCTGCTGAACTTGGATATACCCTGCCTTTACAAACTGTAGATCCAGATCAATTGGCTTCTGAAGAAGCCAACTGATCTGGATCTGCACTGTTTGTCATTCAGTATGTGAATTTATATCAGCAATCTGGATCAAGTAATCTGATTGGCTGAAAATTGGAAGTGGTGTGGCACCTCAATTTATTCAGCATGACAAAGGTTAATAGTTTTGATGAAAGCAAGAACCTCTCAGATTTTAATAGTGTATTTAAAAGTTTTACATTATAGACCTTTTTAATGTTATTGTTTTTACTGGACTACTGACCACATGATAACAATATTATATCACATGACCAATAATTGTGAATGGCAAAAACATTTCCAGTTCCATTGATACTAATTGATTCTAGCCAAACTTTACTTGGATAATACATTCCTTTTGGTCAATATTCACTTGTAAATTTTATCTAGAGTTTAAAAATACAGCATTCGGAAGCAATCTGACTGCTTTTCCTAAGACAAATACAACTGTTTCAATGATGTTTTTCCGATATCAGCAGGGACATGCACAACCGTAATTTTGCTTTATGGTGACCATTTTAACAGCTAGTTTTAGCTAGTATATAGTCAAAATATGTGTTAATATTTGTGGTTATGACATTCAATGGTCATTTGATGAGAATCTTTTCTGAAAAGAAATTTTTGATGAATGAAAATGCTTTATTTTTCTGAAAAGAAATCGGCAATTTTACTGTCTGATAAACATAAACAACAACTTTCTGCCATCCAATAGGTACGAGGTAGAACGTACTCTGCGTTAAAAACCGAGAGGTTCCGGATGATATTTATCGTGTGACGTATTGTCTAAAAAGGTCTATAATATGAGCTGGACTTCATAGTGCAGTTGATAGTGCTTCTGACTGCTGTTCCAGGCGTTGAATCCCAGCTCTACCACACAACTTTTGTGGAGATCATGAAATAATTCCTACGGTCATACTACCCCTTCTGCTGATTCAAGAAGCAAGTTGTTAATTACTGGCAAAAGTATGTGCTCAAGTAACCCTGCCCAGCAAAAATGTGAATAGGCTAGTTAACTGAGTGGCTCTACATGACCTTAACAATGCTGACTAGGACATTAAACTTGAACTCCAGCAGACAAAAACTAGTTTTCCTACAGCATACTTATACTTACAGGTCCAGTTGGTCAAAGCTTTGTTAGCTTGGTGAAATGAACTACCATATTTACCCTAAATATTGGGACACATTAGCTCCCTACCAAAATTGTCCTAAAATTTGAGCAAGCCCATTTTACTACCTATTGATGTATCTAAGCAATTCAGTTTCTGGGTTGCTGGCAAACATTGTAGACGCTGATCATATGCCATATCAGATGCCACATACCGTTTGTCCCAGTACTTAAGGTTATTATTCACACATTTTTCATCATTATAATAGTCATAGGTCTAGATAAGAGTGTATATCAGATAAATATTTTTCTTATTTCTCCACAAAAACATATGTAGTGGGTACTCATTACAAGCGAGAGTACCCACATTATATGTTTTTGTGGAGAAATGAGAAAATTATCAATATTTTTGGATTGATAAAAGCTTCTTATCGAGAATTATGATAAAAAGAGATTATTATTTGGCAATTTTCTTATCATACCTCATATCAACCAGAGACACCCATATCAGCTGAGGGCTGATACTGGTCGAGGGTTGATATGGGGGTATGGTATGAAAATTGCCATATCGTAATTTATTTATCATACATTTTTCTTTCTGACAAGTTTGCCTAATTGACATGGTATCAGGAGTCATACTGGTGTACTGCCAAGTGCTCCGAATAGACCCCCGAGTGCTCTGAATGTGCTAGACCACCGAGTGCTCTGAATGTGGTGATATGGGTTCTCGGCCCAGGCAAAAAAGCTATATCACCCACGTGACCTGGTGATATGGGTTTTTTGCCCGGGTATGGGGTTTTTGCCCTGGCAAAAAAGCCGTATCACCCACGTGACTTATTATCACACCTTTTGCTCTCCACAAGAGTGATATATTCTTGAAAGCCATGTTAGTATCACATACGCAAAATAACCATATTTTCTAGTAAATGTATGATAAATGTATTTAAAATGATTTACATTACAATGTTTAACATCATGTTAATATAATTCCTGCTCAACAGGCTTACAACTAGGGTAATATGGTTGGCTGAGAGAAATTTGAAAACAGGATTTATACTTCGATAAATACAATTATCATACATTTACTAGAAAATATGTTCATTTTGCATATGTGATACTAACATATCACTCTTGTGGAGCGCAAAAGGTGTGATAATCGGTCACATGGATGATCAGACTTTTTGGCCCAGGCAAAAAACTCATATCACTACATTCGGAGCACTAGGGGGTCTTGTCTTTGACTCAGCATACAATATTAAATAGGAAAACTTGTCAGAAAGAAAAATGTATGATAAATATCATAACCCATATTAGCCAGAGACACCCATATCAACCAGAGGGCCGAAAATTATCTTATCATAATCTCTATTGAGCAGGAATGTCTGAACTATGTTCTTGGCACAAATTTCTAAAATGAGCCATATTTTGATGTAGATATGACCTAGTTGTTATTATAAGAAATGTTATTTTTTTTATTTTTGTGGATTTAATCAGTGTGTAAACATTGGCAAATCACTTACAAACTTAACATTAAGCCCTTTGGGCTTATTCCAGGGTTCGAAATTAACAGTAGCAAGTAGCAAATTTGCTACCTAAAAATTCAACTTGCTACCTGGTCAAGCTGTTGGTAGCAAAAAGTTGCTACCTGGTATAGTGCCCCAAACACTATCAACTTTGTGCTATGAATGTCTTCAGTGCAAAGTAGACGACATTTCATGTGAATCATCTGCCAAGCAGACAATTCACATGTAATGTCAAGCCTCATTTTTGCTGAAATAAGATAAATACTTTAAAAATGCTGTCTGTTAAATATGCTTAGCACTTGAAGGTTTAACCCATGGCACGGGGGCAACACCTTTTGCTACCACATAGATGCATTTTGCTACCTACTTTCAGACCAGGTAGCAACTACTTGCTACTTGCGAAAAAAGTTAATTTCTAACACTGGCTTATTCAGTTTTATGAGTGAGATATGCTGGTGTTTACACAATTATAAAGGCCACAAAAAACAAAATTCATTTGTATATTACCCACTTTATTATGCTATACATGCTTTGAACAACCATTCTATTACTTTTAGGTTTGTTTTCACAAAGACTGATAACACCCGAACCGATCAGACCTCTTCAACAAACATTCCATGCACCGGTCAAAGAACACCTGATCCTAGCCAGTGGAATGACTCCACAGGATTTTCAGAAGAAAATTGTTGGATCTAGAGTTAAGAGAGTTATTCCCCCTGTGAAGGAGAGCTATCAGTATGAGAAGCAAGCAATGTTTGTGGATGCTGGGCTATTTATGGGGCGTTCTTTCCGAGTTGGATGGGGTCCTGGGTGGACCCTAGCTCACTGTGGTGAAGTCATAAAACCTGTGAGAAAAGGTGAATACACATGTATAATACTTATTTACCCTGTGCTCTGACAGATAGGCCTAAGTAAACAGTGTAGTCCCTGATCAGATGCCACACTCTTCCGTGGTTGTTCAAAAGATGTGGCCAGTTTGACCCTCGATCTATTTATATCAGCATTTTATTTGGTTTGTTAGGCTGTTATATGGGAAAAGCTTAAATAGTGGATTTCTCAGAAAATATTGGTCTGTAGCCAATGGTTAAGGATGTTTAACTAAATGAGTACATGAAGATATTTATCTACTTATGAGCTCCTGAGGAGACAATTTGCACGGAATATCAGACCCAGTTATTGGATCAAAAACAGAAAAAAGACATTTCAAATCCTGTCTGTAAGAAAATTTTACCCACCATACTAAGCTGTAAGGGTTACCTCATTGTCATCTGGAGACCATTAAAAAGGTAATTGGCAAAAGGTGCAGACCCAGATCAGATGTCCCAGAACAGAACATGGCATCTGATCTGCAAATATCAACTGCAACTATTTTTTTCTAGGAATATCTCACAGACAGATTTACCAAAATTGAAATTGGACTTTTAATATAGGGTGTAGTGGAGTCTGTTCAGTCTACAATAGGTTAAACTTGGGTCTGCTCTTGATAAAAGAGAGAACCACAACTACCAGTGAGTCAATAAGAATATAAAAAAAGTATTTTTACTAAAAATTTTGAAGCAATAACAGAAAAAATCCAGTCACTGCCCAAGTTTTTTGCTCACTGAGTCTATTAAAGTACAGTTGATTGTTGTTATCTCAATCAAAGATAAGTCAAATTAATGCTTGAGTCAAACTAACTTTTGGATTATGTTGGTTTAAGTGTTTTGGTTTACACTCCTTACATTTGAACTCCTGTTATGTCAAACTACTCTTATCTGTAACTGAAAATTCTGGTCCCATGGAGTTTGAGATAATGAGAGTCAGTCCACTGTACTTTGATTTCATCATTTTTTGTTTGCTGTTTCAGAAGCAGAGAAGCCAGCCCAGACATTTAACATTTTCACTGGGTCTCAGACACGGTATTCTGGTCTTGGAGCCTCAGATTGGAAGGTTACCTTGCAGAAACTGAATGTAGCAGACCATATCAAAGCAGAGGATAAGTCCATGCTGGTAGGTTTACAAATACAACCCGGCGTTGCATCGACGTTGAGACGACGTTATATTTTACGTCATGTGCCCGCTGGGAAAATTCATTAGAGTTTAGTAAATTTTAAAGGAGACTGCATAAAATTGGTAGATGCTCTGCCATTTTTAACAAGGGGAGCAACTCTAACATACTGTAATTGTATTTATATTTAGTTTTGGGGTCTAGTTCATCAATACCAGTTTTCACGCTTTGCCTGATTTTTCATTATACCGGATGTTATATGTAAAACATACCATAGCAGGGTATTTATTTTTAGCGCTTTTATGGTAACCACAAAAAAAAAAAAATGAAATATTAACCCATATTAGACTGAATAAAATCTCCCCACACTATATATTGAAAGAGTCCAATGTCATTTTTAGGTGTGTAAGGATATGTAATTTAGATATTCCTGTTGAAAAAATGGCTAAACTATTTGCAAACAGTGGTGACCCAGATCAGATACCACATTCAGCAGGAAAGAATGTGGCTGATCTTGGTCTATATTATTGCTACCTTTTGGGGTCTCCAGACTAAAATTGGTTAATATAACAGCAGTTTTACAGTTACACTCTATTTCTCATACTAGTGAAACATTTCTGGCTGGGTTCCATAATCATGTTAACAGTTGACCAAAAGGATATGTTTGCAAACAGTGTAGATCACATCTTTCACATTGTTTGCCTTTTTCTTCCAATTTTTGACTGAAACAACTACTTTTAACAATGGACAGTGTCCAGTTTCAAAGAGTGAAAATTCCATTCCAGAAACACAAGTGCCAAAGATTTAAAAGAAATTTATGCCTCACTGATATCATCGCTCTAGATTTTTTTTTTCGATCAAAAATTATTAATTTATTTCGTTTCTCCATGAACTCATATATTTTGGTACTCATTTGAAATGCCACACATTAGAAATACCAGAGCACATGCTTATTTATGAAGTTTGATCACAACTTTTTGTGTTTGCTGACAGATTTGTTGGATTTTGAAGTGCTCTGGTGTCTGATGGTTACTGCTCCTGACTTTGGATCACAAATTCCCATGTTCAAATCCCACAGTGGGATGGGGTGGGAGAGAATTCAACTCCTGACTGTACAGTGCTTCATTGCAAAGAGTCTTTCATTATTACTTTTCCATTGTCTCTATATGGCTTAGATAATGTTGAAAGGGATGTAAAACAAAATATCAATTTCATCTTTTGATACTATGGAGTACATCAACAAACAGTGAAAACCCTGTGTGGAGTGGCACAGTCTGAACTGATCCATCATTGTTCTCTGTTTTTGTTGCAGCTTATTTGGGCAATGTAAAGGGAAAAGTGCCTTCAAACATGCACAAAATACGCAGATTCAGATCATCCTGCACATGAGCAAAGTATCATCCAGGCCTTTGCTCTCCATTCATACATTCTGTAGTATCCAAATATTCTATTATCAGACGATGAAGGCCCTGATCAGATTATGCACATGTGCAGCCAGATCTTTGCCTTTGCTGTTGGCATATGCCCGAAGACATGTTTTAGCTTGGCTCAGCCCATTTAATCTATTACAAGTACATTTATAATGCGACTTGAAGCTGTCTGTAAATTTTCTGCCTGTACTCGACAGGCAGCAAATTTTACTATCCTTTTCATAATGGAGGCAAAACAGTTTTGACAGAGTTACTACCCCTTAAAGTGTATACATTCTCTTTAAACCATTTTAGTCTGGAGACCACCTGAAGGGTAACTGACAAACAGTGCAGATCCAGATCTGATCAAGGTCTCCATTGTTTACAAATACTTCAGTCATTTTTCTCAAGGAATATCAAAATAGCATAACCTGACATACCTAAAATTGAAATTAAACTCTTCCAATATATAGTGTGTGGAGAGTTTATTAAGTCTAAAATGGGTTACATGTTTTTGCAGCAATATCATCGTGAAATGATGGAGATCCAACTTGACCATTCAGAAAGCGAGAAACAAGGAGATGTACCTGTGTTCACACCAGCACTCGGAGTTGAAGCTCTACATGAATATGCCAGAAAAAATCAAGAAGAACTTGAAAATTTAGGTACCTTCCTTACGTATACCTTAATGCTTAGCATGCTGGGTATAATTTTCAGCAAAAAATATTTCCGAACATTTTTCTTATTTTTTTTTTTTTTCAAGAAAATAGGCTTTGGCATTTCATGCAAATTGTGTCCAGTACAGGGGACAATTTGCATGAAATGCCAAGGCCTATGTACAGGAGACAATTTGCATGAAATGCCAAAGCCTATTTTCTGGGATTTAGCCGGCCTCGGTGGCTCCGCCGAGGTAGGCAACATTCTTTCGTGGAGATTGATCATGAAATATTTTCTACGGTCAATCTCTCCCTTCCGCTGATCCAAGAAGGGCAGTTGTCAGTTTCTGGGGAAAGAATGTGCACAATGCTGGTTAACCGCTTAGAGGACTAAGCCTGCCCAGTAAACGTGTGGTTAGGTAAACTGATCACGCTCGACATGACCCCCATTGGGTTGACTTGGCCGTAAAACCTCAACACAAACAAAATCTTTTGTGGCGATTGATCATGAAATATTTTCTACGGTCATTCTCTCTCTTCCGCTGATTCAAGTAGGGCAGTTGTCAGTTTCTGGTGAAAGAATGTGCACAATACTGGTTAACCGCTTAGAGGACTAAGCCTGCCCAGTAAACCTGTGGTTAGGTAAACTGGCCGTGCTCGACATGACCCCATTGGGTTGACTGGGCCGTAAAACCTCAACACAAACAATTTTCTGGGAAAATTTAGAAAAAATCATCTGTTTGTCCTCTGCTGAAGTAGCCTAGAAGGTGAAGGTTAAGGTACTTTAAAAACAGATAAGGCTGAGCTTAGGGGACGTGCTAAGCTACATTACGAAAAACTTCTATTCAAATATATTGAAAATTTTAAACCAAAAAAAGGAAAATTTTCAGATGAAAATTTTTCATATTCCTGCTCAAAACATAGATTTTGGGTACTCATTAGAACTGCCTTAGTGAGGCAGTTCTGATGAGTACCCACAATCTTTGTTTTTTAGCAAAATAAGAAAAATAATGTATACCCGCAAAGTAAGAAAAATAATGTATACCCCTGTAAACCCCAGTTTTACTATATACAACTGGGGTTTAAGGAGGTCAAAATCATAAAGGTGCGTTTTCGTGATGAACTGTACCAGTGTAAGGTGACTGGTTACACTTGGTAGTTTTTCCGCCGTTTGGTTTGCAGAAACTTCTTTTTTGATTTCCTGTTTTGCTTCCTTTTCTGAAAATGGCCTGCTATAAGAGGAAATAATTTGCTTTCTCAGAAAAGAAGCAAAACAATTTTGAGAGATGGTTGACAAAGCTAAAAATAGAAAAATCTATAAACAACAGCTCCTAGGCCAGTGGCCTGATTTCAAAATAATTTCACAGAAATTCTTCTCATATGCCCCTTAACCAAAATTATTCAAATGGTTCCACTCTGCTTAACAAAATGGCTGCCAGAGCTAAAGATAGATAAAAGCTTTAAAGGACATCTCATAGGCCAGTGGCCCAATTTCAAAGTGATTTCACAAAAATGTTTCTCTTGTACTTCTTTACCAAAATAACCAAAATAGTTCTGCTCCACTAACAAGATGGTAGCCTGAGCTGAAAATAATAATAATAAAAAAATGTTTTATTCGACATCTCCTCCTATGCCAGTAGCCAGATAGCAAATTAATTTCACAGAAATGTTCCATTCATGGCCCTTTATCAAAATTGCTCGCATGGTTCCACTCCACTGAACATGATGAGTTAAAAAGTAGAAAACATTTAAACTACATCTGCTAGGCCAATAGCTCTATTCAGAATAATTTCACAGAAATGTTACTCTTATGACTTTTTTACCAAAATCAATAAAATGGTTTGGCTTCGCTGAACAAATTGGCCACCAGAGCTAAAAAATAGAAAATCTCTAAAAAAAAAGCATCTCTTTGGCCAGTTTCACAATATCAAAATAATTTGTTCCTCTTATGCTTCTTTACTAAAATTGCCAAAATGGTTCTCCTCTGCTGATCAAGATGGCTGCCGGTGCTAGAAGTAGAAAAAAAAAAAAATAAATAAACCTGTAAACAACATCTCCAAGGCCAGTTGCCTGATTTCAAAATAATTTCAGAGACATGTTCCTCTTATATCCCTTTACACAAATTTCTAAAATAATTCTACTCTGCGGAAAACGATAGCTGCCAGAGCTAAAAATAGAAAAAAATGTTTAAATGACATCTTTTCCTAGGTCAGTTACTGGTTTTTTTTTTTGTTTTTTTTTCAAAAAGTTTCATAGAAATGTGTCTTATGCTCCTTCACCAAAATTGCTAAAATGGTTTCACTCCAATGGACAAGATAGTGTCCAGAGCTGACAATAGAAAAAAAACAAAAAACATCTTTAGTCCACAGCTTCTCTTAAACCAGTGAAGCTATGTAACATCGAGCTTATTTGAGTGATCCAGGGCCATCATGGCCCTCTTGTTTTATTATATGGAAAGAAAGTGAAAAAATAAGATGTCTTAATAGAAGTGATTCCTTAAAAGATGTGGTTTTTAAGCAAGCTTGACTATATTTGTCCCACCTGCTTTAGCATGATACATGAATTCTCTAAAGAGTAGGTTTAGATTAGGTGCCATTTTTCAACCAAACAATATTTGTATTTATAGTGTTTCTTAACATTTATCACTAGCCGGCCTCGGTGGCTCAGTTGGATGCGCTGTCCGACTGGAGAGCAGGAGATCGCAGGTACAACCCCTGCCGAGGTTGGCAACATTCTTTCGTGGGGATTGATCGTGAAATATTTTCTATGTTCATTCTCTCCCTTTTGCTGATTCCAGAAGGGCAGTTGTCAATTTCTGGCGAAAGAATGTGCACAATACTGGTTAACCCCTTAGAGGACTATGCCTGCCCAGTAAACGTGTGGTTAGGTAAACTGACCGCAATCGACATGACCCCATTGGGTTGACTGGGCCGTAAAACCTCAACACAAACAAACAAACATTTACCACTCTGGGATAATTTAGCAAGCAAGAGATTGATGACAGTTTTCTTATTTTGCCCAGAAAATAGGCTTTGACAGCTCATGCAAATTGTCTCCTAAGGAGACAATTTGCTTGAACTGTCAATGCCTGTTTTCTCGGAAAAAACAAATGTTTCAAAATGTCAGTAGAAATTTTTACCCAGCATGCTAAGTGTCAAAGAAAACATGTTGTGGATATTTATTAGAAGTGCCAGGATCCATAAATAGCTCTGTAATAAAGCATTACGTTTTTGAACATGTATAGGTCTAGATAAGAGTGGGTATCAGGTAAATATTTAACTTATTTCTCAATGAAAACATATGTTGTGGGTACTCATTAGAAGCACCTCACTGAGGCACTTCTAATGAGTACCCACAACATATGTTTTCGTTGAGAAATAAGAAAAATATAGATACTTTTGGTTAAAAAAAAAGCGCCTCATCAAGAGCTATGACATGTATGTTGATTATTATTATATTTTTCACAGCTACACATCCAGACGAAGCATGTGTACAACAGATGGGTATGGTGTGGGACCTGTGTGTGGCACTCTGGGGAAATATGCCAGAGTTCAAGGATATTGGTAAGTGGAATAATTCTTATTGAGTGATCCACAAAATTTTCCAGAGTCCTTGCTGTTTGGTGTGGAAGTCATAAGTTCATTTTTCATTTCTGTTTTTATCTGGATCTAGAATTTCACAGGCATATAGTATCTTTCTCTGATAGCTTCACCATTTGCTTTATGACTGTTCATTAAGGGCAAGAGATACACTTTCAAGTGGATCAACTCTGTCAAATTTGATTTCCTCCCTTGTGAAAAGAGATCTCCTCTAAATGGAGAGAATTTGCTCCCAAAAACAGTAAATTCTTTCCTTTCAGTGTAGACCCCTTTTTGTAAGGACGTTGATGTGCAGGAAAACAAAGAAGATGACACAAAAGTTGTCTTCCTTGTTAACAGTCGCTGAAAAACTAGATATGTACATTCACTTTAATTAATGGTTATTGTATGTACCCATATATTGTAAAATATTGGGCACAAGTTCATATGCCGGAAGGATGCATCAGCTTGCAAATGCTATGATTGAGCACTTAATATTTCACTATATAAATTGAACCAGAAATGTGTCCACAGTACACGGATGCCCCCGCTGTGGAGTACCTGACTATAAAACTGCAAAATTCTACCTGGTACAAATGCCATAACCTGAGTCTAACAGGATCACGTATGTACGTACGTACACACATTCGTACAGAAGGACGTACATTCATACGCACGTATCTGGGCATGCACCGAAAAACTATATGCCCCCCCCGGCATCATCTGATGCGGGGGCATTATAACGCATATTTTTCTGCCCAAAGAATGTGCACAAATACTGGTTAAATGCTTAGAAGACTAAACCTGCCTATGTACATTTCAAATTTTTATTTTATCAACAGAACTTTTTCAAGCAAAACATCATAGGGAAATGCAAGGTTTATAAAGAATGTATTTGACATGAAAAATCTAACAAATCATGCATTCAAAATTTCAAGTCTTATTTTTGTCTAAAAAATTACAAAATTAGTTGGAGAATGTTATTAACCATGTATTTTGAACAGGCCAATTTGATTTCCTAGTGGTTTATTCCCATTTCTTGAATTCCTGTTTTGTCTGCTATGGAGGGTATAAACCTAGGTCACATATTTTGTTTGGAAAACATGGCAATCAGGCAAAGCAAAAAGTGTAGACAGATCAGACTTGAGAATGTATCAATATTAATCATATAAAATGTCTGCCTGATCAGTTTTGGTCCAGATCTTGGTCATTATATAGAAAAATAGACGAAATGGGAATACCCTCAGAAGTGGAGTAGAAGAAATAGGAATAAAAACGATAGGCGAAATGGGATAGATGAAATGGGAAGTGTCATGTCTGAACAGCATATAATATAGACTCTAATCAAGAGCAGTTTGATCTGGGCTACATATTCTGGTCAAACCCATCAGTCCAAAAACTTAGGGAAAGATGATACCTTTTTTTGTTGCAGGTAAGCAAAGGTAGTCAGAAACTTTGAGCTGTTTGTTCTGGAATAAAATAGGAAAAATAACATTTGCATATACCGTAGTAACCCATAGTATTGGGAGAAACAGGCAATGGTGTAAAATACCACTCACCCACTCACATTTGCCAGTAAATTTCAAGGCAGGGCGAGTAAGGTTTTCAGAACTTTCTGTACTTTTTCTTCATTTTTAGCATCTAAATGTAAAATTTAGACCATAAAGGCAAGTAAGTTTTGAGGGAATTTTACACCTCTGAGACAGGGCCTGAACAAACATTGTAGACCCAAATCAGATGCCTCAGAATGCCCAGTCTGATCCGGGTCTGCACTATTTATCACTCATCCAGCTAGTTTTAGACACCTCGACAGGTTGTGAAATGGTGTTGTTCAAATTTTATGTGAAATGAATTGAGGTGTTAAGGTGTCCCAATATTAAGGGTAAATATGGTATGTTGTTTCGATTCATTATTAGTTTTTCTTTCCAGATATAGGTAAAGACAGTTATCTGTATCACAATGCCAGGAGAGAGGCATTCTCTAGATGGCTTTCTTCAGTATCTGGCAAGAAGATCAAGAAAGAAATGCAAGAAAACAAATATAAGGTAGCATGCTGTATTTAGAAGTGTCCGGTAGCCAAGTAGCTAGCGCTGCCATCTTCTGATCATGAGGTCTCGGGTTTGAAACCTGGTTATAAAGCAGAATTCAGCTCATAATTATATTGTTATGGTTCTTCACTGCACAGCCAGCTATGATGGCTCAGTTAGATGCGTGTCTGACGTGATTGGAGGTCGGGGTTTCGACCCTCAGGTCGGGCAACATTCTGTCATTGAAATTGATTATGAAATATTTTCTTTTGTCATTCTCTGCCTTCTGCTGATTCAAGAAGGGCAGTTGGTTATCAATTTGATTGCATGACCTGGTGTTTAAACTGCTCTGTTAAAGCCTGTCTTCACAGCAATAAGATTATCAGCAAAGTTGGAATGAGTATTAAAGCCTGTCCCCACAGCATTAACATTATCACCAAAGTTGGAATGAGCATTGAAGCCTTTTTCACAGCATTAAGATTGTCACCAAAGTTGGAATGAGTAATAAAGCCTGTCTTCATAGTATTAAGATAATCACCAAAGTTGGAATGAGTTTAATATTGAAGCCTGTCTTCACAGCATTGACATTATCACCAAAGTTGGAATGAGCATGAAAGCCTGTCTTCACTTTACAAAAGTTATCTCCCTTGTAAAAAATGGTGGAAAATCTTTCTTTTCTCTGTGTGTGTGTTGGGGTGGGTGTCGGGGATGGGTGGTATCATCACCACTTTGACATCTGCTGAATCTGCCCAGAGAGTGCTGTAAGGCTTAGCATATAGCTGAATATAAATAGCATCAAGTATTTTACTTTTTGCAGAAGATAAAGTGACGAGGACAATTTATATTAAAGGAAAAATACAATTAATTTATTATATGCTGATTTAATCCACATGATGCTAAAATTTTAAGTTCGTTTAGCTCCATTCCCCTGAACAATCCCCCTCCCCCACCATCACACCCCACCTCCCCCCTCTCCCAAAAAAAAAAAAAAAAAAAGCTATTTTTGTATTTGTAAATTGAAATTTGCTTTCGTAATAAATTACTGGTGTTTTTCAGGAACAAGGTCATTTACAGGCTGTGTTAAGCTGTTTGACTGGACGCCAGATAGCTGATGCTTGTGAATTAGCCCAGAAGTCAGGTGACCATAAACTAGCATTACTGTTGGCCCAGGCAGTGAGCAGCTTCCTACCAAGACAGATGCTTGCCAAGCAGCTAGATGAGTGGAGAGAGCTAGGGGTATGTATATGCTTTCAGCTAAAATAGTTTGAATATTATATCTGGTGCACAAGCCCTTATGCCATATGTGAACAGCAAACATCCAGGGCCCAGTTGTTCAAAGCATCATTAACTTAACAAGCTTGTTAGTGGTCAAAATGTTATTTTTAAGCTATTGTGGTCCGTTGTTCGACGTCCGTTGTGCGGCGTCAACAGTTGCTTTAAAAGCCTACTCCTCCTACACCCCTGGGCCAATTGACTGGATACTTGATAGCAAGCATCGGGGTGACTTGTAGATCAAAAATAGCCTAAATTGTTCCGATCGGAAATCAAAGATTGCCGCCATGGCAGCCATCTTGAAAATCTATTTTTTTGCTTCTTCTCCTGTAACGAAAGGCCAATGGACGCAATACTTGGTAGGAAGCATTGGGGTGACTTGTAGATCAAAAATAGCTTATCGTTCCGATCCGAAATCCAACATGGCCACCATAGCCGCCATCTTGGAAATCTGTTTTTGCTTCTTCTCCTGAATCAAAAGGCCAATTGACTCCAAACTTGGTAAGAAGCATTGGGGTGATTTGTAGATCAATAATAGCTAAAATTGTTCCGATTGGAAATCCAAGACGGCCGTCATGGCGGCCATCTCGAAAATCTATTTTTCGCTTCTTCTCCTAAACCAAAAAGCCAATTGACTCGAAATTTGGTAGGAAGCATCAGGGTGACTTATAGATCAAAAATAGCTAAAATCGTTCCAATCAGAAATCCAAGATGGCCACCATGAAAATCTATTTTTGCTTCTCCTAAACCGAAAAGCTTATTGACTTTAAATGGTAGGAATCATCGGGGTTACTTGTAAATCAAAATTAGGTAAAATTGTCCCTATCAAAAATCCAAGATGGCCACCATGGTGGCCGTCTTGAAAATCTATTTTTTGCTTCTTCTCCTGAACCGAAGGGCCAAATGACTCGAAACTTGGTAGCAAGTATAGGGGTGAATTGGAGATCAAAAATAGTTCTAATCAGAAATCCATGATGGCTGCCGTGGTGGCCATCTTGAAAATCTATTTTTGGCTTCTCCTGAACTGAAAGGCCAGTTGACTCGAAACTTGGTAGGAAGCATGGGTTGACTTGTAGGTCAAAAATAGCTAAAATTGTTCTGATCGGAAATCCAAGATTGCCACCATGGCCGCCATCTTGAATATCTATTTTTAGCTTCTTGTCCTGAACCAAAAGGCCAATTGGCTGGAAACTTGATAGGAAGCATTGGGGTGACTTGTAGATAAAAATAGCTAAAATTGTTCTGATCGGAAATCCAATATGGCCACCATCTTGAATATCTATTTTTCACTTCTTATGAACCAAAAGGCCAATTGACTCGAAACTTGGGTGATATTTTACTCATGACTGTATGGCATTTCATTGCACAGAGTCTTTTTGTTATCGCCCTAATGTTGAAAGGGATGCAAAACATCAAACCGTCATCACTGCCTTTAAACCAACTTATATCCGAAACAAACACTGGCACAATTAATCAGATCATCGATAAATTCCACAGACATGATTATCATTACTGATTTGCTTAATAATCGATCATTTGATTTCTGTTTTTTTTTTTTACTTTACATTATTTACCCTTAGTATTCAGACGTCTCAACTCCTTATCATACTTAATCTTAAATTTGAACAAGTACATTTTACTACCCACTGTTGTGTCTAAAAATAGCTGGATGAGTGACAAACAGCGGCATCTTATCAGTGTCTACACTGTTTGGTCAGGCCTGTCTGACCAAATACATACAATAAAGTATAACCAACGTTAAGAGTCTTGCTCAGACAGGTAAAATTATGACCAAATCTTCAGTGATTACTAATCAATTACCGGCCTCAGTGGCTCAGTTGGATGCGCTGACCGACTGGAGACCAGGAGGTCTCGGGTTCAACCCCCGCCAAGATTGGCAACATTCTTTCGTGGAGATTGATCATGAAATATTTTCTACGGTCATTCTCTCCCTTCCGCTGATTCAAGAAGGGCAGTTGTCAGTTTCTGGCGAAAGAATGTGCACAATACTGGTTAGAGGACTAAGCCTGCCCAGTAAACGTGTGGTTAGGTAAACTGACCGTGCTCGACATAACCCCATTGGGTTGGCCTCGTGGCTCAGTTGGATGCGCCGTCCGACTGGAGACCAGGAGGTTGCGGGTTCAACCCCCGCCGAGGTTGGCGACATTCTTTCATGGAGATTGATCGTGAAATATTTTCTACGTTCATTCTCTACCTTCCGCTGATTCAAGAAGGGCAGTTGTCAGTTTCTGGCGAAAGAATGTGCACAATACTGGTTAACTGCTTAGAGGACTAAGCCTGCCCAGTAAACGTGTGGTTAGGTAAACTGACCACGCTCGACATGACCCCATTGGGCCGTAAAACCACAACACAAACAAACCCCATTGGGTCGCCTGGGCCATAAAACCTCAACACAAACAAACAAACTAATCGATTATCGATCACAATGGTAGGACTGATAATCAGTTATCTTTTCAGCTCCGATTAGCCAGCCTTATCCAAAACCATCTTATTTTTTGTTGAGAAATAATAAAAAAAATAGTTATAATAGCCTTCTTATCTACAGCCATAATCTTTCTAATCTGTATATTTCAGGTGGACAGTTTTGTGAATGAAACAAGGTTAAAAATCTATAGTTTATTATCAGGACAGCTAGTGCTTTCATCCCTGGTGAACACGTGTGAAGGATTGGATTGGAAAAGATCCCTGGCATTGCATTTATGGTAACATGCTATAATATATTGTTAGCTCACCTTTAGCCAATGCAACATTAAATTTTGGAAAGGGAATTCTTTAAATGGCAACCTCCAAAACCACTGAAGCTGTATGACTCTAAATTGGTTCAAATGTTCCATAGGTAAGGGCAGTTCAAATTAGCTAAAAATTTGTCAGTCTGCCACTTGGTTTGGTTACCATGGCAATAGAAAACTCCCATAATAATGGGAAAATGGTTGTTGCATTTTCTCCATAACCAGTGAAGTGATGTGAACCATATTTGGCAGTTATGATCATTTAATGATTGTCTACTCAATGTATGTGTTTTTTGACCAGTGGCCATTTTGTTTGGTGCTATGGCAAGATTGAATTTTAAAGAAGGAATTTTTTAAATAATAACTTCTCCAAAATCACTGAAGCAGTATGACTAATTTGGTAAAAATGTAACTTGGGTAAGGTCCAAAAAAGCTAAAAAATGGTTATCAGCCTCTTGGTTTGGTTGCCATGGCAACAGAAAACTCCCATAGACTTATAATGGGAAAATGGTTAAATTGCATTTTCTCCATAAACAATGAGGTGATTTGAACTATATTTGGCAGTTATGATCATTTGATGATTGTCAACCCAGTTTATGTGTTTTTATGACCAGCGACCATTTTGTTTGCTGCCATGGCAAAAGTTTAAAGTAGGAAATTGTAAAGCACCAGCGAGGGAAGAAGACCCTGTTAAGCACCAGCAGGGAAAGAAGATCCCTTTGGGCTTGTCTCTTGTCTGGCCTTGTAGAGAGAGGGAGGACATGTAGCTTAGGTGGGAGTGGCAACATGCAGCTGAAATACCTCTTCTCCCATCATTTCTTTACTTATTCAATGATACAAAAAATAAAAAAAATTCTTTAAAACCAAGATCTACTTAAATGCTGATTCTTTCATTAGTTACAATGACAGGATTGGAAAAATGTTGCATAACATCTGCATAGCTGCAGTGGCTATTTCACTCAGATGAACAAGCCGTGGCCTTAGGGAATCTGGTTATTAGTCCCATTTGGAGCCACTTTGAGCTAGGGGAATGAAAGTTTGTACAAATAGGTACACTCTGTTGACCAAGAATGACACCATGTGTGGTAAAAACACTTAAAAATCTTCATCAGAACTAAGAATGATTGAGGCTGAATCTTGTTTTGCAGCAGTATCTAAAATGGTTGACAAAAAAAAAAAAAAAAAATAGTATCTACCATAACAGGCCGGCCTCGAAGGCTCAGTTGGATGCGCCGTCCGACTGGAGACCAGGAGGTCGCGGGTTCAACCCCCGCCGAGGTCGGCAACATTCTTTTGTAGAGATTGATCGTGAAATATTTTCTACGGTCTTTCCCTTCCGCTTATTCAAGAAGGGCAGTTGTCAGTTTCTGGCGAAAGAATGTGCACAATACTGGTTAACTGCTTAGAGGACTAAGCCTGCCCAGCAAATGTGTGGTTTGGTAAACTGACCGCGCTCGTCATGACCCCACTAGGTTGACTGGGCCATAAAACCTCAACACAAACAAACCATAACAGCCCTGAATATTGAGACAGACAGGCCAGAGCAAATAGTGTTGTCCTAGATCTGACACCATAGAATGTGACATCTTGTGGATCAAAAATAGGGAAACAGTTATTAAAATAGACTATGGTAAGCAGTAAAGGTCTCCCAATACTTAGGGTAAATATGATACACTGTTTGCCATTTAACTGCCACTATTTTGGATAGATTTACAAGGGCCCAGTTGTTCAAAACTAACGATGTTGTTAGTTACCGTATCGTTAAAATTTTAATAATTAAATATGGCAAATATGCTAATACATTTGTATTTTTGCCGAAAAAATGTGAGTAGCTTTTGCATTTGCAAAAGCTACTCACATTTGTTCAGTAAAAATAAAACAGAGTTAGATATTGTACTTACTAGAACAATTAACATTTTGACCACTAACAAGCTCATTAAGCTAACAGTGCTTTGAACAACTGGGCCCAGGTTATCAGATAGACTTGCTCAAAGACTGATTTTATCATGAAATATTTTCTGTGGTCATTCTAGGCCTTCGCCTGATTCAAGGTCAGTTTCTAGCAAAAGAATCTGCACAAGTACTGGTTAACTGCGTAGAGGACTAAGCTTGCATAGTAAAAGTGTGGTTAGGTAAACTCATAGGTCTAGATAAGAGTGGGTATCAGGTAAATAATTTTCTTATTTCTCAACGAAAACATACGTTGTGGGTACTCATTAGAAGTGCCTCGCCGAGGCGCTTCTAATGAGTACCCACAACATATGTTTTCATTGAGAAATAAGAAAAATATAGATACTTTTTGGTTGGAAAAAGCGCCTTATCAAGAGCTATGCAGTTTAGACCGGCTTGACATGACCTTAATAGTGTTGACTGGGTCATAAACTTCTAACTCAAAGGCCAGTTTTCCTACAATGGAAATTTTCCATAGGACTCTGCCCACACCTGGATTTTCTTCAAACTGTGCTGTATTTATGTATTTTGTTTTGTTATCTATTATGTAAATGTTTGAGTAGATAGGGATATTGTGACTGCCTCCGACTGTCAGTCAGGCTGTCTCTGCTGGGTGGAATTTGACCAAACTTGCAACATGACTTTTTATGGTAAAGGTGAGCGAGAGGAAGTCTGTTTGTCGGTGAGTGCGTGCATCAGTCTGTCACATTAATACAGAGCATGACGATTTTTCAATGATGTGCCATTGACTGCACATTCTAGTTTTATTCTTTCCAAAGTCCATTCACCGTAATAACCCTAAGTATTGGAACAGAGCTGATAAGGGTCTACACTGTTTCCCATACATACAGCCATATTATCAACAGGTAGTATAATGAACTAGAAGAAGTAGAATGAGTTTTTGGACCAGTATGGTAAGTAGATAAGGTGTCCCAATACATAGGGTAGATACGCTAGGGAAGATAATATTTTTCAGGTTTTGTTGTCAAGTGGATGCACCGCTACAAGAAGCCGTTGAGTTATATGATAGAGCATACAAAGGAACTGAACAGATTGAGCCCTACTCCCAACCCCCTCTGCCCCCATATCTAGAAGAAGTTGAGGGACCAGACTTTGGTGAAGAAGAAGGGAACATTCAGGACACATGCTACCATCTGATGACCCTTTATTGTCAGAGATCACACCCACTGGAGAGGATGCTGAACCCTACAACATATACAATCAGTCAGTTAGACTACAGACTAAGGTAAAAACATTTATTTGGCTCAGTTGGTATAGTGTCCGGTTTTTGACGGGGAGGTTGTGGGTTCGATCTCCGGCCGAGTTATACCAAAGACTGCTCTTTTGCTTGGCTCTCAGCATTAAGTAGAGCTAGGAATCAGAACTGGGGTTTACGGGGGTCAAAACTATATAGGCATGTTTTCATGATGAACCCTCGTGATATGACTAAAAGATTATTGAAAGTGACATGCAGTAAAACAAACAAACAAAAACATTTATAAACCGTAACCACTCTCTGGGCTTTTCAAATTCAGCAGACAATAAACTGATGATAATTTCCTTATTTTTCACAGAAAAAAGTTTTGTCATTTTCTGCAAATTGTCTAATAAGGAGACAATTTGCATAAAATGTCAAAATCTATTTTATGAGAAAATTAAGAAAAAATATTTCAAGATGTCATCTGCTGAAATTTTTATCCAGCATGCTTCGCATTAATGCTGTCAACAATTAAAATATTCTATATGCCTTGCCTAATATACTAGTAGTGTGACTTTAAACTTAAAGCACCAATCATAGTAGAAGCAGGCATTCTAAAATGTATTGAGAAAATGAGGCTTGACATTTCATCTGAATTGTCTGCCTAGCAGACAAATCACATCAAATGCCAAGACTTTTTTCTCTGAAAAAAAAATGCTATCTGCTGCAATTTAGCATGGTGCTTTAAGAGTAAAAATCTTTCATAAGTCATGTTTAACACAATAACTCTGAGACCAGCGATATTGTGAAAATTGAAAATCTGCTGATAAGTTGTCTTTTGGAGATTGAAATTGGCTTGTTCAGTATGAATGATTGAGCTTCGTTGATGCATTCTGCATGTAAATTTTGAGTTGGGAGGGAGAACATTCTACCTAGTATATGCATGAAGCTACTCACATTTTTTCAGCAAAAAATTTCAGCACATTTGTGTATCACTCGATTTAAATTTTAATGAATCGTTAACTCAGGACATCGTTAGCTTTGAACAACTGGGCCCAAATCATTATTTAATTTTAGAATTGAAAGTTTGTAAATCCGGGCATTATTTAATAATAGGCTGTACAGAGTCATTTAGTATAAATTGTGGGTTTGTCCTCCACCAGGTCTGCATCATTCTTTAGAGGAGACTGATCATGAAATAATTTCTTTGGTCATTTTCTCCATTCTGCTGGTTCAAGAAGGGCTGATGTCAGTTTCTGAATAAAGAATGTGCACAATATTGGTTAACCACTTAGAGGACTAAGCATGCCCAGTTAAAGTGTGGTTTAGTAAACTGACCATGCTTGACCTGACCGCCATGGGGTTGACTGGGCCATAAAACCTCAACACAAAAGCATTTAGTATAAAAGCTCATTATCATGATAGTATTAGACAGTATTTTTATCGCACCTGCTTGTAGCAGGGTGCGATATAGGCGTCCGATTTTCTGTCCGTCCGTCCGTCCATCCGTCAGTCTGTCAACATTTATGTCGACGTTCGACATTTATGTCAAAGTTAGTATTCTAATCAACTACAAGACTAAACAACCATCAAACCTTGCATGAAACATCTCCCTGACCTCCTGACTTTGCAACATAGGCGTCCGCTTTTCCGTATGTCTGTCCATTCGTCCGTCCGTCTGTCAACATTTATGTCGAAGTTCGACATTTATGTCAAAGTTAGTATTTTAATCAACTACAAGACTAAACAACCATCAAACCTTGCATGAAACATCTCCCTGACCTCCCGACTTTGCGACATAGGTTCCCAGTTTTCCATTCGTCTGTCTGTTCGTCTGTCCGTCTGTCTGTCTCTTAACAGTTCTGTTATGTCGAAGTTCGACATTTATGTCAAAGTTAGTATTCTAATCAACTACAAGACTAAACAACCATCAAACCTTGTATGAAATATCTCCCTGACCTCCTGACTTTGCGACATAGGTGCCCGCTTTTCCATTTGTCTGTCCGTTCATCCGTCCGTCTGTCTCTTAACAGTTCTGTTATGTCGAAGTTCGACATTTACGTCAAAGTTAGTATTCTAATCAACTACAATTCTACAACAACCATCATACCTTGCATGACACATCTCCCTGACCTCCTGACTTGGCAGATATGTTGACCCAGTGACCTTGACCTATATTTTGCGCTCCATTGACTTTGACACAATTTACGTTGACGTTCCAGATCTTCTCAACTATAAGGCGTACAACTACCAAACCTTGCATAGTGCTTCTCCTAGATGTACAGACTTGGCAGGTACCTTGACCCGGTGACCTTGACCTATATTTTGCGCTCCAGTGACTTTGACATATTTTGCGTCGACGTTCGATATCTCCATAACTATAAGGCCTACAACCATTAAACCTTGCAAAGTGCTTCCCCTCAATGTACTGACTTAGCAGATACCTTGACCTGGTGACCTTGACCTATATTTTGGCTGCAGTGACTTTGACATAATTTACGTCAACATTCCAGATCTCCTCAAGTGTAAGACCTCTAGCCACCAAACCTTGCATAGTGCTTCTCCTATATGTACTCACTTGGCAGGTATCTTGACCCGGTGACCTTGACCTATTTTTTGCGCTCCAGTGCCTTTTACACATTTTACGTCAACGTTCAATATCTCCTCAACTATAAGGCCTACAACCATCAAACTTTGCATAGTGCTTCTCCTCAATGTACGGACTCTGCTGGTACCTTGACTGGGTGACCTTGACCTATATTTCATGCTCCATTGACTTTTACACCTTTTACGTCACCCTTCCAGATGTCCTCAACTGTAAGGCCTTCAACCACCAAACCTTATATAGCACTTCTTCTCGATGTACTGACTCAACAGGTACCTTGACCTGGTGACCTTGACCTATATTGTGCACTCCAGTGACTTTGACACATTTTATATTGAAGTTCGGTATCTCCTCAAATATAAGACCTACAACCACTAAACCTTGCATAGTGCTTCACCTCATTGCACTGGCTTGGCAGGTACCTTGACCCAGTGACCTTGACCTATATTTGACACATTTTACGTTGATGTTTGATAACTCCTCAACTATAAGGCCTACAACCACCATACCTTGCATTGTGCTTCTCCTTGATGTACTGAATTAGCAGGTACCTTGACTCGTGACCTTGACCTATATTTCATGCTCCAGTGACTTTTACACATTTTACGTCAACGTTCCATTATCATTGGGCTGTATGATACGAAAAGTCAGTGCTGAAGATATAGCCATTAGAGGGAATGGGACTGGCCTGGAATATATGTGCCCCACTAGGCACTTTGTCTACATTTTTTTTCAACCCAGTTTTCCAAGTAAGCACTGCTAAGAATGAAATAAACTTATTTAATAACCACATTCTGATTGTGGCACCTGTGACTTTTGCGCCAGCAGGTGCGATGACGCCTTCCGCGGAATTCTTGTCTTATTTCTCCATGTAAATAGTCACTAGAAGCGCATCGCCAAGGCACTTCTAATGAAAACTCCCAACATATGTTTTCATGGAGAAATAAGAAAGATATCACTACTTCTGGGTATTTGGATACAGAAAAATAAAAATATTTAGATACCCCTATGTTTGACATTTCATGTGAATTATTTACCTAGCAGATGATTCTCAAGAAATGTCAAAACTTTTTTCTCTGAAAAGAATAAAAAATATTTTAAAATGTTTTGCTTTACACTATAAGTAATCTGATTGTATAGCTCTTGATAAGGCACTTTTTAACCCTTGCCCTGTTGAACCTGGATATACCCTGCCCTTGCCGGCCTCGGTGGCTCAGTTGGATGCGCCCTCCGACTGGAGACCAGGAGGTCGTGGGTTCAACCCCCGCCGAGGTCGGCAACATTCTTTCGTGGAGATTGATCTAGAAATATTTTCTACGGTCATTCTCTCCCTTCCGCTGATTCAAGAAGGGCAGTTGTCAGTTTCTGGCGAAGAATGTGCACAATACTGGTTAACCGCTTAGAGGACTAAGTCTGCGTGTGGTTAGGTAAACTGACCGCGCTCGACATGACCCCATTGGGTTGACTGGGCCGTAAAACCTCAACACAAACAAAATACCCTGCCCTTGCAAACAGTGTAGATCCAGATCAGTTGGCTTCTTCAGAAGCCAACTGATCTGGATCTGAACTGTTTGTCATTAAGTATGTGAATTTATAGCAATAGTCTGGATCAAGTAATCTGATTGGCTGAAAATCAGAAGTGGGTGTGGCATCTTAATTTATTCAGCAGGGTTAAGCAACCAAAAAGTATCTATATTTTTCTTATTTCTCGACGCAAACATATGGTATGGGTACTCATAAGAAGTGCCTGATACCCACTCTTATCTAGAGCTATGTAGATTGGCTGAAATTTAGAAGTGGGTGTGGCATCTTAATTTATTCGACATGGCAAGAGTTAGGGTTAAAAGGCAGTAGTTTTCATTTCAGTTGGCACCTGAACCAGGTTCTTCATAGTTTGATGTACACCCATCTATCAGACTACCACAGAGCTAGTCTACACATGAACTTCGTGGCTCACTTGGAGTCACTGGGCCTCTGGGAGTGGGCAGTGTTTGTGGCTCTTCATTTAGATAATCCTGTAAGGTAAGTTCACTGACTCCGCCACTGGGAATCAGCAGTTTTTACGTTCCTGTAAATAATCTTGTCATTTAGGGCTAAGCGCTCTGGATAAAATTTTCAGCTGGCAACATATAGAAATAATTTTCTTATTCATCCCAACGAACAGGTTTTGACATTTCAATGGAGACAATGTTGTCTAGTACAAATTTAACTTGGCATTAAAGGATTAACTATTTACCATTATATGCTACAATAAATGCCTAAACTTTCGTACACCAAAGTTGCTGATAGACTGGCATGTACAAACAGTGCAGACCCAGATCAGACTGCTCCTTAGGAGCAGTCTGATCAGGATCTACACTGTTTGCCATTCTACTAATTTAGGGCAATTTATTTATTTTACTAATTTTATTGTTTTGCTATTGTTAGTCGCGAAGATGCTGTGAGGACTATTCTCAACCGCCACATTACACTATCAACAGATGAAGTTTACACAGAGAGAGAAGAATTACTAAGAGAGAAGTTGATGGTGCCACCACAGTGGATTCACCATGCGAAAGTATGTACAGAAGTGGTGGATTGTGGTGCCCCCCCCCCCCCCCCTCCACCACCCCCCCCCCCCACCCCCCACCACACACACACACACACACACACACACACACAACCAAAAGGGCCTTGGAGCATATCGTAGCTCTAGATAAGATTCTTGTTTTTCAACCAAATAAATTGTTGCTACACCACAACCTCTTTTAAAACACTCTTGTTGGGGCCCCATAGCATAAACCATGTTAGTTAAACAACCGTTTTATATCCAAACAAAAATGTATAGATTATATTGAAAAATGACCATTTTTTTTTCAATATAATCTATACATTTTTGGGATCCATCTTTGAACCATGTTATATCCAAAACTGTGCTATAACGAGCCGTGTTATAAAGAGGTTGAAGTGTATTTTTCTGTGTTTACCCCAAAAACACATGTTGTTGGCACTCATCAATGAGGCGCTCCCACATCTTTAAACAGACTTCTGGGGTCCAGTATGGGTAAATTACTTTCTGTATATATTTCAGTTCTTGACAGTTCTTTGTTCTTGAAAAGTAAAAAAAATCAGTTCTAAGTAATTGACTAATTGCATACATGTAATACAAATCATGTCACACACAAGATTTCTTAAGCCAAATGATTAAGCCAATTGAGAAGGAATGGCCAACATGCCATATCTCACATTGTGAGATAAAATCTCACAGAATTTGGCCCATCTGGAAGGCAATTTCCATAAAAAATTCCAATCTCACAGAATTTTCAGACCATTTTACAACAGGTTTTATGAAGAAATAAACATACATCACACACTGTTGTGGTTTTCACAAGCTTCTTACATGAAACAAAAAGACTTCAGACTACATTAAGGGAGCTCCAAAGTGATGTGAAATCTCACAGAATTTTGTCAAATCTCCCTTAAAAGTTTGCCTTATCTCACAGATTTTAGTTTACAGCTTATTGCATGTATGCATAGCTTTGGATAAGGTACTGTAGTAATATTGCTCTAGATCTCCAACAGTTAGTTGCGTTTCTTGTAATCAGATCCAAAAAGCTAAATCAGTTAAGAGTCTCAGTTTTTGTTGCACCTGCATTAGGATGGTGGACATATGCTTGCAAGTTTCCATCCATTCGTTCGTCCATAAGTTCGTTGGTGTACTTGCCTTGACCCTAGCTAGCATCCACCCTAGCATTTACCCTGGATGCGCCGTCCGACTGGAGACCAGGAGGCCGCGGGTTCAACCCCCGCCGAGGTAGGCAACAGTCTTTCGTGGAGATTGATCGTGAAATATTTTCTACGGTCATTCTCTCCCTTCCGCTGATTCAAGAAGGGCAGTTGTCAGTTTCTGGCGAAAGAATGTGCACAATACTGGTTAACCGCTTAGAGGACTAAGCCTGCCCAGTAAATGTGTGGTTAGGTAAACTGACCGTGCTCGACATGACCCCATTGGGTTGACTGGGCCGTAAAACCTTAACACAAACCCTAAATGAAGTCAGCAAACTGTAAACATTTAGTTTCACTTCATTGATTGTTTTATCTCACTAAGCTAAACAAGGATGACAGCTTTCTCTTTGATGGTGCTTGTTTTCACATTTTAACCCTTGTCCTGCTGAACCTGGATATACCCTGCCTTTGCAAACAGTGTAGATCCAGATCAGTTGGCTTTTGCAAACAGTGTAGATCCAGATCAGTTGGCTTCTTCAGAAGCCAACTGATCTGGATCTGCACTGTTTGCCATTAAGTATGTGAATTTATAGCAACAATACAGCTCAAGTAATCTGATTGGCTGAAAATTAGAAGTGGGTATGGCATCTTAAAATATTCAGCAGGACAAGGGTTAATACACAGATGTGACATAAACTTCAACAAATACCTTTATATTTCCAGATCCATACCACAGCCCTCATACCAAACTTGTCCCTATTGACATTATTTATGTCGAAAGGACAAGCATGTAACATGCTCTCTTCATCAGCTGCTCCAAGTGGCCATTAAAACATCCTTTGAAATTTGTAAAACGTGGGTTTTTAGCTCACCGGAGTACAAAGTGCTCAAGGTTAGTTATTGTGGTTAGTCGATGTCCCTCGTCTGTCCTGAGTCATGCAGCATCAACAACTTGCTTTAAAACCTACTCCTCTTACACCCTTGGTTCAGTTAACTGAAAACTTGGTAGGAAGCAGCTGGGTGACTTGTAGATCAAAAATAGCTATAATTGTTCCGTTTGGAAATCCAAAATGGCTGCCATCTTGAAATCTGTTTTGCGCTTCTTCTCCTGAACTAAAAGGCCAATTGACTCGAAACTTGGTAGGACGTGTCGGAGCAACTTGCAGATAAAAATAGCTAAATTCGTTTCGAATGGAAATCAAGATAGCGGTCATGGTGGCCATCTTGAAAATTTATTTTGTGCTTCTTCTGAACCGAAAAGCCAGTTGACTCTAAACTTGATAGGGAGTATCAGGGCAACTTGTAGATCAAAAATAGCTAAAATCGTTCCGAACTGAAATCCAAGAGGGCCGCATGCCGGCCATCTTGAAAAACTGTTTTGCTCTTCATCTCCTGAACCAAAAGGCCAATTGACTTGAAACTTGGCAGGAAATATTGGGGAAACTTGCAGATCAAAAGTAGATAATATTGTTCCAATCAGATATCCAAGATGGCCGCATGGCGGCCATCTTGAAAATCTAATTGACGCTTCATCTCCTGAACCGAAAGGCCAGTTGACTCTTAACTTGGTAGGAAGTATCAGGGTGATTTGTAGACCAAAAATAGCTAAAATCCTTCTGATCAGAAATCCAAGATGGTTGCCATGGAAGCCATCTTAAAAATCTGTTTTGCACTTCGTCTTCTGAACCGAAAGGCCAATTGACTCGAAATTTGATAGGAAATTTCGGGGCAACTTGTAGATCTAAAATATCTGAACTTGTTCTGATCTGAAATCCAAGATGGCCGCCATGGCACCCATCATGAAATTCTGTTTTGCCCTTCCTCTCCTGCACCAAAGGGCCAATTGACTAGACACTTGGTAGGATATATATTGGGGAAACTTGTAGCCATCTTGAAAATTTAATTTAACTTCTCCTGAACTGAAAGGCCAATTGATTTGAAATTAGTCAGGGAATATCAGGGTGATTTGCAGATCAAAACTAGCTAAAATCTTTTCAATTGGAAATCCAAGCTGGTGGCCATCTTAAAAATCTATTTTGCACTTCTTCTCCCGAATCTGAAGGCCATTTGACAAGAAACTTGGAAGGAATTATTGGTGCAACTTGTAGATCAAAAATAGCGAAAATAATTTCCAATCAGAAGTCCAATATGGCCACCGTGGCGGCCATCTCGAAACTCTATGTGCTTCTTCTCCTGAACGGAAAGGTCACTTGACTCGAAACTTGATGGGAAGTATCGGGTGACTTGTAGATCAGAAATAGCTAATATCATTCTGATCAGAAATCCAAGATTGTGGCCCCAGCAGCCATGTTGAAAATCTATTTTGAAATTTTTTCTGAACCAAAAGACTAATTGACTTGAAATTTCATTGGAAGTATTGAGGTGATTAGTAGCTCAAAAGTACCTAAAATCATTCTGATTGGAAATATCACTCTGATTGGATATCCAAGATGGCCACCATCTTGAAAATCTATATTGAACTTCTTTTGAACAGAAATGCCAGTTGACTTTTCTGGCAATCAGGCGAGTGATACAGGGCCATCCTGCCCTCTTGGTACGTTCCCTGCCTCCCCCATCGCCCCTTCACCCCCACCTACGGGGACAGGGACACACTGATTTGGTGCAGAGCCTGTTGGTGTCTGCACCTACGTCGATGTTGTCTTAAAAGCACATTAGCTTGTGAACCAGTGGTTGGATTTTTTCCAAATATTCATGGATATATAATTGGAACATAATGCTGGCCTCGATGGCTCAGTTGGATGCGCGCCCTACTGGAGACCAGGAGGTCGCGGGTTCAACCTCCGCCGAGGTCGGCAACATTCTTTCGTGGAGATTGATCATGAAATATTTTCTACGGTCATTCTCTCCCTTCTGCTGATTCAAGAAGGGCAGTTGTCAGTTTCTGGCAAAAGAATGTGCACAATACTGGTTAACCGCTTAGAAGACTATGCCTGCCCAGTAAACGTGTGGTTAGGTAAACTGACCGCGCTCGACATGACCCCATTGGGTTGACTGGGCCGTAAAACCTCAACACAAACAACATAAACAAATTGGGACATAACAAAGAACTGATTAGATTTTACTGACCTGGACCGAATTTTCAAGGTCACAGCAAGGGGAGCAATATCTTTCCTTTTTGAGTAGACCCCTTTTCAGAAGGGAATTGATGTGCAGAAAAAGCCAAAAAAGTTGTCTCCTAAGTAGCAGAAAATCTATCATGCGTACCCAGTCTTTACCTTAAATCAGTTTCCGTATAATTTACAGCTACTTGTTATCATTTCAGGCTTTACGAGCTAAGTATGAAGATCGACCAAGTGATGAAGCCTGGCATCTTATGAAGGCTGGCCTCTGGAATCGCAGTCATGAAATTGTTCTTAAACACCTTGCTGCAGATGCAATAATCCATGGTAAGTTTAAAATAAAAAGTGGGCCATACTTTGTAAAGTTGTGCCTTCAGGGCATATGAAGGCAGCGAAGGCACAGATTAGAGTGAGATCTGTGCAGTGTGGTAGGTCCTTTGTAGTCCATTGATTGAATCATGGTAGAAGGGTCCGGGTGGCCTATTGGTTAGCGGTCAGACTGGATCATGAGTTCCTTGGTTCAAATCCGACTTGAAGCGTGATTCTGCTCAGGACTGTATGGCTTTTCTTATCACAGAGCCTTCCATTATGAATCTTTGATCATCTCCATATCACTTAAATCATGTTGAAAGGTACTTAAAACACCACATCAGTACCCACAACATGTTTTTATGTAGAAATAAAACTTATCCAAGAATTCTTATCACTAACTATTATTAAAGTATTATCAAAGTATTATCAAACCGGCCTCGGTGGCTCAGTTGGATGTGCGTCCGACTGGTGATCAGGAGATATTGGTTCAACTCCAGCTGGGTTGGCAACATTCTTTTGTGGAGATTGATCATGAAATATTTTCTATAGTCATTCTCTCCCTTCTGCTGATTCAAGATGGGCAGTTGTCAGTTTCTGGCAAAAGAATGGTCACAATACTGGTTAACTGCTTAAAGGACTAAGCCTGCCAAATAGAAGTGAGGTAAGTAAACTGACCACGCTCAATATGACTATTGGGTTGACTGGGTTGTAAAACTTCAGTACAAACATAGTATTATCACCATTTACTCCTTAACAGCTGACCTCGGTGGCTCAATCAGAGGCATATCCGACTGGTCATCAGGTGATCGTTGGTTCAATACCAGCAGGGTCCAGAAATATTCTTTTTTGTTGATTTATCATGAAACATTTTGTACAGTTTTTCTCTTCCTTCAGCTGATTCACGAAGGGCAGTTGTTAGTTTCTGGCTAAAGAATGTGCAAAAGTACTGGCTAACAACTCAGAGGACTAAGCATGCCCGTGAAAAGTGTGGTTGGTAAACTGACAGGCTTAGCATGAACTTAATGTTGTTGATTGGACTTTTTAATTCCAAACCAATCAATCCTCTTTAAGCACTCCTCTGATAGACTAGTAAGGGTATGGGTTGTTTGCCTATTGGTTTGAGTTGGGCCTCATTCTACTTGAACTAGTCAATTTACATGTACCTGTATAATGTCTTTTCAGAAAATTTTGAATATTTAAAACAGTTCCTGTGTGAAATGGCTCCACCTAACAGAAGCTGTACCATCCTAAACTGGAATATTGGTGGAAAGATTTTACTAAAATACATCAGCATCTGTCAGAGCATGGAGCAGTTTAAAGAGGTGGGAAAATTGTTTGGTTTCTTGATCTGTTCTTATGATTAAGTGGGTATATCTTCAAAAATCATTTTTGCATGAAAAGATTTCCAGTAAATTCCAAATCCAGTTTTCTGGGAAAAATAAGAGAAATATTTCAAAATCTCATCTGCTGAATTTCTTTCCCAGCATACTAGGTGTTAACCCCCAAAATGTACCACGTTTCAATGAAAACAGAAGCAATAGTGGCCATTTTTTTTTCCATTGGAAATGGTGATTTTGTACCAAATTTGGGGTGTCCTTTTGAAGTCAAATTGGTTTAAGCTCATAAAAAGTTGGTTTCAGATGAAAGAGCAGGTAGTTTCTCAAGCCCTGGTAAGGAGTAAAAGTGTCCCCCATATACTTGTTGTAAATATGGTAAAACAAACCTGTTGTTTAGTCCTATAAATTGGTTAACAACAAACATTTCCAGTGTTATTGTAACCAGCTTTTGTAGCTCTGTACGGCCCGTATAGTTGTTCTGTGGCATTTGTCCACATGCACACGACTGTTTATTTGTGATTTTTTACATATTATAAAATGGTAGTCTGTCATTACTTTTCTATCAAATTTCAGTCAGTCAGTTATGAAATAAGATATTTGCAAAATGTCACTCCCATAGACAATAGAACACTATAGGTATATGATGTTTTATGTATTTGTTATTTTGCAACCAGTTGAATTGAAACTTGACAGTGAGCTAGAGGATATTTCCAGATCTCATAATCTGTAAAAAAAAAAACAAAAACAAACAAACACAAATATTCAGTCAAGTGCCTATGCATTTGTCGGGTCTTCCACGAGGTCAAGCACTGTGGTCACCCATCCAGCAACTAACCGCAATCTCCGTTGCTTATGTAAAAGCCAACCACTTGAACGAAACACCAATGAACAATTGACCAGTCAAAACTGAGACTGAAAGAAACTGACCCATAACTAGATGTTTCTTCAAAACTGATACAAAGTTGGCTTGATTATAGAGCACTAACCAAAATTGGCCTTATCGCCCAACATTGACAGGCCATGCAGTTTAAGTAGCCTTCCAAGCAATGGGGCAGTTCCTTAACCCATTTACATGGAGTGGACTCTGATACCTCTACTTTTTTGACAGGTACTTTTCCAGTACAAGGGGTTTCAGGTTAAGGTTTATTACTATGTTTTATGGAAATTCCTGTATGTAATGTGAATTGTGTAGACTGATCAGATGCTGTGTTCTGTGGCATCAGATCTTGGTCTACACTGTTTTCCAATATTACATTTATTGGGAGTTAGGCTTAAATAGGTTAATTGGGTATACCTTCTTAGAATCATTCTTATGTTTAAAGAAGTCCAGTAAATTCCAAATCTGGTAAATATAAAAACTATTTCATTTTTTTTTTTCCCCAGCTTGCTAGCATTCACCCATTTCAGTCTGAAGACCCTTCGAGGGTAATTGGCAAACAGTGCAGACTCAGATCAGATGCTGCAGTCTGATCAGGATCTCCATTGTTTGCAAATTGTTTAACCATTTTTCTCTAGGAATATCTATAGCCTGACATACCTAAAATTGAAATTGGCTTCTTCGAATAGACAGTATGGGGAAGTTTATTTGGTCTAAATTAGATTAAGGAAATGCCACCATTGCTAAGAAGGTTACTCCAATTACAACAACACAGGAATTGCTTCAGTTGTGAAACAATTTATGACTAAATACATAGCTACAGATAAGAGGGGGTATCCACATAATATTTTTCTTATTTCTCGATGAATACATATGTTGTGGGTACTCATTAGAAGCATCTCGCTGAGGCGCTTCTAATGAGTACCCACAACATATGTTTTTATTGAGAAATAAGAAAGATATCAGCATTTTTCTGATGGAAAAAGTGCCTTATCTGTTGCTATGTAAATATGTGAATGCATAAACAATGGCTTTTTATTTCCATATTTACCCAGAGTACCTGGACACTTTCACTCCTTACCATACTTGTCCTAAAATTTTAACCCATATATATCAAGTATACACTTACGTTGCACCTTTTTGGGCTGGTCTATATTTAATAGTAGGGTTGTCTGGTGAGTTTTAATTACTACCATGTTTTAGAAAAATTTCAGTATTTAAGGCACACAGTGTAGAACCTTAACAGATGCCACATTTTGACCCTTTTAGTGGTTTATCGACTTAAGTGTGTTAGTAAGTCCATTTTACTTTCTTTCATTGTGTCTGAAAAACTGCTGGATAAGTGGCAAACAGTGTAGAGATTGATGTCACAGAATTATGCAGTGTCTGATCTTGGTCTGCATTGTTTGCTCATGGCTCTGTGTCTGAATACTTAGGATAAATACGAAAATTCTGTCTTTTACTAACAAATAAATTATTGAAGCTCATATACAGTGATATTGAGGACTGGACAGGGACATTATATTCAAAGACACCGTTTCACTTGATGTGGTCCATATTGAGTCTGACTGAAAGCATCCTGTACTGCATAAATTTTGATACAAGGGTCACTGCTGTTTCACTGACATGATTGGCACTGCCATCAGTACCAATCAAGTTCTCATCTTGGGTGCTGGCCTTTCAAAAAAATAGGCTAATGCTGCAGTTTTCTATGCACATAATATTTTGCTTTGCCACAAAAGATGTCATTGCTCTGGTTGAGGAGTTTGACCTGTCATTCAGAAATGTTTTTACCCATTTATGTCAAGTGGACTCTTCTGCAACAACTCTTTGGACCGGGCTTTTTCCAACAGCAGGATGTCTGGTTAGATTTTATTTTTCTATGTTTTATAGGAATTCCTGTATTTAATGCAAAATATGTAGACCTTAATCAGATGCCGCATCATGTGGCATCAGATCTGAGTCTGCACTGTTTGCCAATTACCTTTTTGGGGGTTCCTGGCTAAATGGGCTAATGAGACTGCATGCAAAACTGGGGTTTTGGAGCCAAAATAAGTGAGGCTCACTGAAAATAGGAAGGCTTAACTTGTCTAGTTAAGGTTTCCGAGTATAAAGGGCAAATACTGTTTATTAACCTTAGGTCTGGATAAGAGTGGGTATCAGGTAAATATCTTTCTTATTTCTCCGCAAAAACATATGTTGCGGGTACTCATTAGAAGCACCTCATCAAGGTGCTTCTAATGAGTACCCACAACATAGGTTTTCGTTGAGAAATAAGAAAAATATCAAAATATCAATACTTTTGGATTGAAAAAAACATCTTATCATGAGCTGTGTAACTATTGAAACTTTGTTATCTATTTCTAGAGAAGAGGAGAACCGGATCTTTATGAGTTGGACAGGCTCCTACCTGAGGTGAAGTCATTATGTACTGAAGTAGGCAGTCTGCGGTGTAGAAATTCTAAAGACAGGTACAGTAATATAAGTATTTTATTGCTTAACCCTGTGGGTAAAATTTTCAACAGTCAGCATACTGAAATATTTTTATTATTTTTCCAGAAAACAGGATTTGACATTTCACGCAAATTGACTCCAGCGGCCTCGGTGGCTCAGTTGGATGCGCCGTCCGACTGGAGACCAGGAGGTCGCGGGTTCAACCCCCGCCGAGATCGGCAACATTCTTTCGTGGAGATTGATCATGAAATATTTTCTAAGGTCATTCTCTCCCTTCCGCTGATTCAAGAAGGGCAGTTGTCAGTTTCTGGCGAAAGAATGTGCACAATACTGGTTAACCGCTTAGAGGACTAAGCCTGCCCAGTAAACGTGTGGTTAGGTAAACTGACCGCGCTCGACATGACCCCATTGGGTTGCCTGGGCCGAAAAAAACTCAACACAAACAAGACTCCAGTGGAGACAATTTGTGCGAAATGTCTACTTCAGTTTTATGAGAAAATTAAGAAGAATCTCATCAATCCAAATTGGCTATCCAAAATATGTTCATTGAGGATTCTGGTGCAAATGTGCAGGCCTGTCTGAATCTTTGCTGGGCACACATGTCAGAAGGTTTGTTTTCTGATGTTGCTGCTACGGTAATTATGCTTGAGAATTACAGTTGTCTGTAATTGATAATGCAGTGTTACGGAATTACAGTCGACTCACATTATCTGAAAGTCCAAGGGACTCTCTGAAATACTTCCAGTTATGAGTATCTGGACATATCAGATTTGCAGAATCGGGGAAAAAATAAATCAAACAACACATTTCACAAAGGAACATGTAATTTGACTACTGAAGTTAGAGATACATTGATAATATTGTGGAAAAGAGGAGAAATTGCTCATTCAGAGCAATTTCTACTCTTTTCCACAATATTTTGATACCTGTTTCTAGATTTCCATGTTAAAACAGAAACCAGATATTCACTTTGAGATAAGCGGTTAATTGAGATAAGTGAAGTGGAGATAAAGAGTCAACTATCAAATTTTATAACTTGTTGACATTTTCCTTATTTCTTATGAAAATGTAACTTGTGGGTACTCATTAGAAGCACCTAGGTGAGGCCCTTCTAATGAATACCCACAACTTATGTTTTTCAAGAAATAAGAAAAAAATATATCTCATAATCTGGATACTCTTCTTAGCTAGAGCTATGAAATCCTCGTCCAAGGACAAGGAAATTGAAATCTCTTACTTGTCCTTAGGGAAATGGGACAAGTTGGATAAGTCGGGCATGGTATTTCAACAGCCTTGGATAATGGTTTTAGAGCTAATGATAGGCAGGTCTTTTCATTACTCATTACGAAAACTTGCCTATATAATTTTGACCCCCTTCAAAACCCACTTTTATATAGTAAAACTGGGATTTACAGGGGTATAAATCATTTTTCTTATTCCTGCAGAAAAAACATAGATTATGGGTACTCGTTAGAACCACCTCAGCGAGGCGGTTCTAACGAGTACCTACAATCTATGTTTTGACAGAAATATGAAAAATATCATTTTTTTTTTTCGAAAACTTTCAGTTTTTGGTGGTGAAATTTTCAATATATTTGAATAGACGTGTTTTCGTAATGATACAAAAAAAAAAAAAAAATACAAGATCCTTAAATGTACCGTAAGGTTTTATTTTCCCGCAGGTTATGTCAATCTGAGATGTCAAAGAAAGCTGCTAACTTGCTCAAGCTGACCATTACCTTACAGAGTGAGGCAAGAGGAGAACCAGGTCCATCAATAAGGTATGATTCCTGTAGGTCTTGATAAAAGTGGATATCCACATATAATTTTTTGTCACAACTGCTTTAGCTAGCAGGAGCAACATAGAGATCAATTTCTGGAGTAATCGTTGGCATTGTTGTTGGTGTCAATAGTGTTAGGTTGGCATTTTGCTTTGTTTCTCAAGCACCAAGGCTTCTAGGCTAATGAAACTTCATACACGCATTCACAAGGATGCACCCTTTACGCTGCCATCAACCATTACTGACTTTGATCTGCTTTTCACACTTGGCCAAACAATGTTTAGTCTCTGCGTTTTAGCTCAGTAGCAGTCATGGCATAGCCATTTGGTGAATATCTTGTCTTATTGCCATTTGGTAAATATCTTGTCTTATTTCCCTATGAATGCATATGTTGTGGGTCCTCATTAGAAATGTCTTGCAAGTGCCTCAGCAAGGCACTTCCAGTGAGTACCCACAACATGTTTTTGTTGAGAAAAAGAAAAATAACAACACTTTTTGACAAAAGAAAAAGTCATCTTATGTAGAGCTATGCTTGTGTCCCCCCACTTGCGGGGAGGGGGACATTATTGTTTTTGGTGCAGATCCTGTTGGCATCGATGTTGGCATCAGACTCTTGTCTGGCCTCGGTGGCTAAGTTGGATGCGCCATCCAACTGGAGACCAGGATGTTGTGGGTTCAACCCCCACCGAGGTTGGCAACATTCTTTCGCGGAGATTGATCATGAAATATTTTCTACAGTCTTTCTCTCCCTTCCGCTGATTCAAGAAGGGCAGTTGTCAGTTTCTGGCGAAAGAATCTGCACAATACTGGTTAACCGCTTAGAGGACTAAGCCTGCCCAGTAAACATTTGGTTAGGTAAATTGACCACGCTAGACATAACCCCATTGGATTGACTGGGCCGTAAAACCTCAACACAAAAGACTCTTGTCTGCACAATATCTTATGAATCAGTGCTTAGATTCTTACCAAAGTTTTGTGCATATACAGTTAGGGCATAAAGAAGAACTGATTAGCTTTTCATGACCTTCATCTAATTTTCAAGGTTACAGCTGAAAATTTTTACGGCATTGGTGTGAGACTTTCTTGCCTGCACATTATCTTGTGAGACATAGGTTAGATACTTACCAAATATTTGGAAACATAAAGAATTGGTTTACTTTTGGTGACCTTGACCTAGTTTTCACAGTCACAGCAGTAGAAAAAAAATGAAAATTCAAGGTGGGGTGACATCTGTTTTCTCTGAAAACATTGTTGCTAGTTTCATATTAAGATATCTTTTTTGCCAAAGTGGTATTGATACTGTCTTATTTTTCCATGAAACTGACGATTCCAGTGAGTATCCAAAACAAATGTTTTCATAAAGAAATATGTATTTGTCTGGCTACACTGGAACACTGTTATAACCCTGTCCCTTATAACGTGGAAACTGTTATAACTCAGTTGGTCTGTGGCTCCCATGTTTTTGTGCATTTTTTTCTTCCCAATTTCGGAAGTTTTCCCTTTTTCCTCAGAACTCAGCAGTAAGAACTAAAGCAAGTTGATGGCAGGCCATCACACATCCCCGTGTAATGCCGTCACATATCTCCGGCACATCAGAATTTCAAATACATTCCTCCAGTCCTCATTCATAGGGCTATTAGCTGGCCACGGTGGCTCAGTTGGATGCGGCCCAGTAAACGTGTGGTTAGGTAAACTGACCATGCTCAACATGACCCCATTGGGTTGACTGGGCCGTAAAACCTCAAAACAAACAATCATAGGGCTATTACCTGGGACAGTTTCAAGATTCTAGCTCAAAAAGCCTAGAGAAGTTGTGTGACAATCAAAAAAAAAAAAGGATCCAAAAACCTACTTTATGACCTCTGGTGACCTCAGACATGTGCCCCAGGGGCAAAATTTTTGCACTCCTGTATTCTATCTTCATTACCTTTGATTTGATGTGTTTGTACAAAATGGATATTGGACCCTTCAGGGTCCCTGGCCCTGCACCCAGGGGTAACATCAAAATTCCAAACATGTGCCTCCAGTCCTCATCCATAGGGTTTGATAGTATAGAAGTGGGTGGGGTGTGCGGAATGAGTTTAAGTCTGACTCCTATAAAACTCCATGACTTACAACGGGGTCAACTGCCTTGGACCCCACTGTCTGTGTTATTACGGCGTTGCAGTGTACTTCTTCCTACAGCTATATTGACCGAGGACTTTTTATCTGTAAGACTGATTGAGCTCCATATCATATAAATATTTTTCTAACTAGAATCTTTTCTGCAGAACAATTTAAATGGATATCCAAAACATACATTGTCATGGAGAAATAAGACAATTACTGAATAAAAAAAACAAACAAAAAACCAAAGCATCCAATGGTTCAATGCTTCTGTTAGCAGACAGTTAAAGCACTGATCAGACTGCATGCATACACAGGCTGAGCTGAGCCTTTGCTGTCCGTATATGCTAGAAGACCCATTTGGCATGGTGTCGCCCATATGAACAGTGAAGGCCCAGATCAGCCTAGTTTGATCAAAGTCTTTGCCATTGGCTTATAGAAGTGTTTCAAACTTAAGAATATAGTGACAAACAGAAAAACCTTTGATCACATTGGGCAGGTCCTTTGATTGATCTAGCGGGCACCCGTAGCCTAGTGGATAGGAGAGTTGACTCTTGATTCATTAGGTTTATCACCACTGTGGGTCGGGCCTCGCTTGGGTCACATGTGGAAAAACCAAGTTCTGTTTACGGATGGTCAGGTGGTTTTCCCCTGGTTCCCCAGTTTTCACCCACCTTTGATGAACGATTGGCTCCATATAAGTGAAATATTCTTGAAAGGGCCGTAAAACCCAAATAAAAAAATCTGAATGATCTGGCCTTAAGGGGAATCATCAAATTTTCAGGTAGTGAGGTAACTTGTCAAAATTGTTTTTGCCACCCTTCTGAAAGAGGTCTGAAAGGTAAGAATTTGCTCTCTTAAGAACCGTAGAAAGGATATACAGTCGAACCTCGTTATCTCGACCTCGCTTATTTCGAATTACCGCTTATCTCGAAGTGAAAATCTGGTCCCTATTTTAACATGAAACTATGACAACAGGTAACAAAATAATGTGGAAAAGAGGAGAAATTGCTCCTAAGGAGCAATTTCTCCTCTTTTCCACATTATTTTATATATATATTTCTAACTTCAGGAGTCAAATTACATATTCATTTGTTAAATATAGTTGTTCAATTGTTTTGTTTTCCTCACTCTCTTAACTCTGATATGTCGAGGTATGGATATCTCGAAGTGTTTCAGTGAAGCCCTTGGAATTTGAGATAAGGGGAGTCGACTGTATTATGAATGTCTTCTTTTTTCAGGTTGCTGGCTCCCTACATAAGCAATCTGCCAATGCCTGAGGATTATGCTTTTCAAGAGTTACGAGCCCTTACAAGAAGTTACATGTTAGAACAGACAGTATGATAGTCACTGTAAATTATCTTGGACCTGAAGAAAAATAATAATGTGAAAAAATATATTATGATGAGCAACGCACAAAAACGGCTCTTAAATACTTTGCGGACAATGCAGGCTCGGATCAACATGATTGCTTACGGAATCAGTGGATTTCATCCCTGAGTTTCTAAAGTGGATTTGGACATGTCCACTGATGCAAATAGGGGGTTCTGTCTAAAATATATATATATAAAAACTGAATGGCAAACAGTGTAGATCCTGATGAGATGGCTCGTCACGAGCCATCTCATCTGGATCTGCACTGTTTGCAGAGGTATCTGTTTTGGTCTGCTGGGTTGTAGTTTATGTTGACAAATAGAGAATGTCATATCAGACTGCACAGACGAGCATGCTCATCTGGACCTACCCTGTTCACATATGGCATAAGGGGTCTTTTCCTGTGTTGCACATCTTGTCAAAGTAAAGCTTGCATATCTGTGCTAAAAGCCCCAAAAAGTATTGTTTTCTTATTCCTCCAAAAAAAATCGTGGGCCGCATGGGGCGATAAAAGTGCCTTATAACTTGAGTAAAATGTGCGAATTCAGATTTTATCATATGATGTCGCTGTTATTCAGTGGATAAAGCTATGTCATAAAAATGACCACAGGTTGCATAACAATTTGCGGGAACAAGTAACGTCATGACGATGTCCATGTCTACCATGCATTTTCTTTTGAACAGTTGTCAGCTTTAAAGGCAATAAAATTAATTTTATAATGGTCATATGATGAACAGAATCTTACACTTGTGGTCATTTCGTGTGAAATTTAAGAAATTCACCGAAGACTCTTCATATAAATTTCATATGAAATGACGAGTGTAAGACCCTCTATATCCTGCACATATGCAAAGTCTTGTTCAGGCATTTACTTTCTATTGAAACATTCTTTTATATACAATGATTTTGTTAGTGGACAGCGAAGGCTCTAATCAGACAGCATGGATATGCAAGCTGATCTGAATCTACCTGGTCCATATATGTCTGAAGGCATTTTCGCAATCACGGCCCATACCTTCTTATACCGATTAGAGGAGTTTCTTATGTGAATTAACAATATATTTTTAAAGAGAAAGCAAGAAAAACATTTGTCTGGATATGCTGATATGTAGAGCTATGGGCAAGATTTGGGAACAGGTACTGTTACATCATATAGGATCATTAGAAAATGAAGACCCTGACCAGTTTACTCATATGGACAGTCAGGACAAATTCAGCAGACGACAAATTCATGATATTTTTTTCTGATTTGTTTTTTCAGGAAACAGGATTTGACATTCCATGCAAACTGTCTCCATCCACTGGAGACAGTCTGCTTGAAATGTCAAATCCTGTTTCCTGGGAAAAAAATAAGAAAATTTTTTCAAAATGTTGCATGCTGAAAATTTTACACAGAGTGCTAAGCAACTGTTGTGTTGTAAAAATGTGTGAGCTGGGAACCAGAACCATAGAGGTGAAGAAGATTATGGGATGTTGTAAAGGAACATTTATATGGCAGTATACTTTCTATAACTTAGCATGTTGGGTAAAATTTCAGTTGGCAATGTTTTGGCAATATCAGTTTGTTGTCTGCTGAAATTTTTACCCAGCATGCTAAGCATTAACAAAACATATAACCATCCTACTACCTTTATGACATCATCCTATAATTTTCAGAAGCTGAAAATTTTACCTGTATGTTTAGTGTTTAATAAGCTGTAGCAGGATAAAGTGGCCCATACTGAATATGTGGACATTTAAGGCACATACCAGCCTGCAGTGCACTCATACTGATCAGGTCTTTCTCGTTGGCTTACAAAATCATGAAACAGTAAACAAACTGCATATACAAATCAGTCACAGCTCATTTTGTTATATTTTCATACCTCGCCACATGATAGTGGTGAGGTTTTATGGTATCATGTTGGACGTCCGTGTCTGTCCCTCCATCCGTATTTCGTGTCCGGATAATAACTTTAGTAAACATAATGGATTTTCACTGAACTTGGTATGTGCATTGATATTGTGGAGATCTGGGGTGGGATTGCTAATGGGCAAATTTCATCAAATTTTGACAGAGTTATCTGCCCAAGAAACGCCCATATTTTCATTTCTGGAGGATAACTTGTGTAAATGTCAAGGGATTTTAACCAAACTTGGTACATGCATTGATATTAAGATCTGGTTTGGGATTGCTGATGGGCAAATTTCGTCAATTTTTGACAGAGTTATCTGCCCGGGACAAGATAATGGCGGGGTATTATAGTTTAATGTTTTTATAACAGTTAATCCTGGTCCTGCTGGTCCCAGATATGCCGCACTCCCCCCCCACCCCCCCACCCACCCCCCCCCCCACCCCCTATGCAAACAATGTACAGTCAAACCTGTCTTAAAGACCACCTGTATTAAGCAATCACTTTTATTAAGAGGCCACATTTTTGGATCCCTTAAAAGCTAAATAAGTGAAAATTTACCTGTATTAAGCAAGCACCTGTCTTAAGCACCTACTTTTTGGATTTCCCTTAGGTGCTTGCTTAACACAGGTTAGACTGTAATTACAGATCAGTTGGCAAAAGCCAACTGATCTGAATCTGCACTATTTGTTATTTAGTACGTGAATTTTTATCAACAATCTTCGTACATCAAGTAATCTAATTGGTTGACAGAAGTGGGTGTGGCATTTGAAGTTATTCAGCATGACAAGAGTTAAATATGCAAATATATCTTTGGTTATGTCATTGCCATTTTTTCGTAAAGGCCATATACCTATAACAAGAAATGTAAATACTTCTCATTGGGGGCTACTCATAAAGGAAACAGTTGACTCTGTTATCTCAAGCACTGATAACTCAAACACCTTCTTAAGTCAAACTAAGCTGGATAATGTTGTTTTAGTTTTGTTGTATCTTCTTTATGTTTCAACTTCAGTTGTGTCAGAATAGTTATCTCAAACTGAACATTCTGGTTGAGTTTGAGGTAATGAGAGTCCACTGCAAAAATTTGCTTTTGTCCGTGTAGGAGCAAATACCTCCATTTAAGAGTAGCTCCCAATTTTTGAAAGGTTTCAGATATTAGGGAGACAACTTCTATCAGCAAAAGTTTTTGCCCTTTACAGAAAGATGACAGAAGCTTTCAGGTGTATCATTCATGTTGCTTATTGACAGATTTTTTTTATGGAGGACTAGTTGGGGAGGAATAATTACATCCCACCAAATACTGGGAGAGGGAGCCCCGCCGAGGTCAGCAACATTCTTTCGTGGAGATTGATCATGAAATATTTTCTACGGTCATTCTCTCCCTTCAGCTGATTCAAGAAGGGCAGTTGTCAGTTTCTGGCGAAAGAATGTGCACAATACTGGTTAACCGCTTAGAGGACTAAGCCTGCCCAGTAAACGTGTGGTTAGGTAAACTGACCGCGCTCGACATGATCCCATTGGGTTGACTGGGCCGTAAAACCTCAACACAAACAAACAAACATATTGATTTTGGTGTGGATCTCGATGGCATCTGCATCAGCATTGGCATACACTTTCTTGTGAACCAGTGATTGGATTCTTACCAAATTTTCATGGATATATAATTGGAACATTAAAAAAACTGATTAAATTTGGTGACCTTGACCTAATTTTCATGGTCAAGCAATAGAAAAACTGAAAATTCACTGTAAGAGGATATCTGTTTTTACTGAAAAACACTGTTACTATGTAATTGATCATAAGTCGGGATGATTTTATCCAGTTCTCCATAAAAACATATTTTGTGGATACTCATTAGGAGGGCCTTGGCTAGGCACTTCTGATGACTACCCACAATAAATGTTTTTAATCCTTGTCCTGCTGAATTATATTAAGATGCCACACCCACTTCTAATTTCCAACCAGTCAGATTAATTGATCCAGATTCTTCATATAAATTCACATTCTTAATGGCAAACAGTGCAGATCCAGATCAGTTGGCTATTGGGCTAATTATGTCAACTTTTGACAGAATTATCTGCCCGCCACAAGATAGTGGCAGGGTATTTTTATTTCACGTTTGTTATTTGTGAAACCTATATGTATTTTCCTTCCTGCAAACGAAGCCCCTGCTAAAAAATGGGTCACTCAAAAAGAAAAGCATTTGTTTCCAAGGTGAGGAAATTCTCTCCTATTAGATCATTTTGGAAAAAAACAATTTTGATTTGTTTGCCGCCTTGAAAGTGTATCTATACCCCTAAGGTGATAAAGCAAAAAACAAAATGTTACATGCTTTCAAGGCATATGTGAGCTATGCCCTCTCATCATTGAAGATGCAATTCATACAGTTTACAGACAACCCTCTTTATACCGACACTCGATACAACAACAAAATGCGTTATAATGACAATTTCACTGTCACAAAACCGTTGCTTAAGAGGTAACAATTAGTCACAGATCATGCTAGAATATTGTATTTAATACTTTAAAGAAATACATGTATATGCTTTGGATATTTGTTAGAATCACTTCAGCGAGGCAATTCTAACAAATATCCAAAACATATGTTCTGCAAAGAAATGAGAACAAACGAATACCTTTCTTACATATCATTTTGTCCATTAAGGATTCTTTACAGCAGCAAATTCATTATAATGGCAACATCTTTGGGAACAAATTCTGTCATTGTAATTAGGGTCCACTGTATACAGTCGAACCTCGTTATCTCGAACTCGCTTATCTCGAATTACCGCTTATTTCGAAGTGAAAATCGGGTCCCTGTTTTAACATGAAACTATGACAACCGGTAACAAAATAATGTGGAAAAGAGGAGAAATTGCTCCTAAGGAGCAATTTCTCCTCTTTTTCACATTATTTTATATAATATTTCTAACTTCAGGAGTCAAATTACATATTCATTTGTTAAATGTGGTTGTTCAATTTATTGTTTTCCTCACTCTCTCAACTCTGATATGTCAAGGTACGAATATCTTGAAGTGTTTTAGTGAGTCCGAGAGTTGACCTCGGTGGCTCAGTTGGATGCCCCGTCCGACAGGAGACCAGGAGGTCACGGGTTCAACACCCGCCGAGGTCGGCAACATTCTTTCGTGGAGATTGATCATGAAATATTTTCTACGGTCATTCTTTCCCTTCCACTGATTCAAGAAGGGCAGTTGTCAGTTTCTGGCGAAAGAATGTGCACAATACTGGTTAACCGCTTCGAGGACTAAGCCTGCCCAGTAAACGTGTGGTTAGGTAAACTGACCATGCTCGACATGACCACATTGGGTTGACTGGGCCGTAAAACCTCAACACAAATAACAAGAGTTGACTATATTTGGGTTGCCCCATGTAAAAAGTGCCTTCGTGCATATGGAGACAGCCTCTGTGCAGTCTGATCAGCACCTTCAGTCCACTAACAGAATCATTGGATATTACAGAATGTATGAATGAAGAGCAATGGCCCAGATGATACTTTGCCCATGCACAGAATGCTCTGGATCAGGCTGCGCATTTTGTTTGAAGTCACTTATTTGCTTGAAGTGGCCCATCTGGACATAGAAGGATTTAAGGGAAAATAGGGAAATTAATACACACAAGGCAGGCAACACTGTGAGACTTGTTATGCATTCCTTCAGAAATTGGAAGTACTCTGAAAGAAAGGAATTTGCTCCCAAGGGGAGCAAACTCTTTTCCTGTTTGAGTAGCCCCTTTTTAGAAGGGGACTGGTGTGTTGAAAAACAAACCAGAAGTGATAAAAAATTCTTACGAATTACCAAAAATCTAAGAAGTTCATTCAGTTCCTTTAAATGCAAACAGTACACACCCAGATCACACTTTCAATGTCTATAGTTTGTGCTTGGCATGCATGTTTGGTCATTTTTTTTATGGTCTTTTTTCTATATAATCGGTACATTTTTTTTGGACACAAAAATATATAAATTACGTAGAAAAAATGACTATGAATAACCATTTTTCTATGTAATCGATACATTCGTCTTGGGGACAACTACATGTATCTTTAAACCATCCTATATCTGAAACCCTAGTATAATGAACCATCTTTTAAAGTGGTTCCATTTTATTTGTGTGTGTGTGTGTGTATGTGTGTCAGTTCAGTTGTAATTGATAAAAACATCATTTCTGTCCTCCTTTAAATGGTAACAGTCTACATGTCCAACCAAGATCGATTTGTGAGAAAATTGATATTTTTTTTATTTCTGAAAGAAAATATGATGGGGGTACTTCTTAGAAGTACATCTGTGAGGTACTTCTAAAGAGTACCCTTAACATAATTTTTCTTAGAGAAATAAGAAACATACCAGAATATATATTCATTTCATTATCTTGATTATCTTCTTTGCTAGAGTCATGAAGTCCTTGTCCCAGGACAAGCATTACGAAAACATGCCTATTCAAATATACTGAAAATTTTACCACCAAAATATGAAAATTTTCAGATAAAAAAAATCTGATATTTTTCATGTTTCTGTTCAAAACATAGATTGTGGGTACTCGTTAGAACCGCCTCAAAGAGGCAGTTCTTACGAGTACCCACAATTTATGTTTTGAGCAGAAATAAGAAAAATAATGTGTACCCCTGTAAACCCCAGTTTTACTATATAAAAGTGGGGTTTAAGGGGGTCAAAATTATAAAGGCGTGTTTTCGTGATGTAAATGGAAATTTCTTCCTTTTCCTCAGGGAAATGGGATGTTGGACAAGTTGGGCATAGTATTTCAACAGCCCTACATAACAGATCCTGACTAAACTACATCTTGATCCAACTGCCCATAAATAGCAGTTTTAATCAGGGTCTACACTGTTTACTAAGATAGGACTGTCTGAATATAAAAGGTATGGACACAAGTAAATGTCCTAAAATTTTGAACACTTTATTCCATACTTTTCATGATAAAATTTTGCTTTTTATGCATCTGCTTCTGAAAATACTAAGTGATTTGGCAATCAGTGTAGACCCTGATCAGACTGCTCCCTGTCTGATCTGGGTCTCCACTGTTTGCATATGTCATTTTGTCAGAAATTTTGATGTACAAAATTTAGGACATTTACAGTAAACATGGTAATGAAATAAGCAGCCCAAATCTGCCTGCACATCTGCACAGACTGACCAGGGTCTATGCTGTTTGCTATAAACTTATGGTATGTAACTTGAATTATTTTTGTAGCTCACCAGAGCTGAAGGCTCCAAGGAGCTTGTAGGATAGTGGTCCATTGTATGCATCGGCATCAACATTTTTAAATAACATCTCCTCTGAAACTGCTAGGCTGATTGAAACCATATTACAAGTGGAGCCTCTATGGGATGAAGAAACAATTTTGCTAGTAAGATCTTGGTCACAGGACCAAGATTGCTGCCACGCCCATATATGGTAAAAACCTTTGAAATTCTCAGAAAGCAAACGGCTGATGGCCTTGAAACTTGGTATGCAACATTGGAGACTGAGGCCCTATCAAGTTTGTTGAAATAGTGGCCTTTAGTTGACCTTGACCTATTTTATGGCAAGATCAAGTTCAGTCACAGTCAAAACAGTGGACTTTTCTGATTCTGTTATAGCTGGTGACATCAAAGTTGATTTATGCAATCAGCTACATGAACTTTTATAAATACCAAGGGTCAAGGTCATTTACTTTTTAAGTAATAGTAGGAATTATTAGAAAAATAGTAGGAATAGTAGGAAATATGAAAAGGAAGCAAAATTGCTGTAAAATGGAATTTTGAAAGTGCGAAGTGTTTTAAGGGTTCTGAGTGCAAAAGGTTAAAGTTGCAGAAGTGGACTTGCATGCCCACCTGAGCTCTGATGATTCTGGGGAGCATAATGGCCCAAGGGCCTTTTGTTCTTTTTTGTGAAATAGCTGTGTATAAGTGGCATACCCGGATGAATATATTTCTTGTATCTACGTGAAAATAGGTGATGTGCACTCAGCAAGGCATTTTTGATGAGTATCCAAAACATGCTTCAAAACTACTGGAAAAACTTGTCAAATGTGTACCTATCTATACTAATTTTAAGGGTACACACACAAAAAAAAAAAAAAAAAAATAAAAAAAAATAAAAAATAAAAATCAGCAAAGGACTTACAGAATGATGCTTATGCTGCCATGTGATGTTTTTATGTGTGTGTGTGTTTTTTTTTTTTTCTGATTTTCTTTAAAACATTATATACCTGTATAAAAAAGTAGACAAAAAGTACACTGGCTGTAATCTGAAGACAACAGAATTGCTGGGCCCAGTTGTTCAAAGCGTCGTTAGCTTAACGAGCTTGTTAAGGGTCATTTCGTGAACTGTTTTAGCGGAGTCAATATACAATATTCTGATATTTTTTGCTGAAAAAATGTGAGTAGCTTTTGCACTGCAAAAGCTACTCACATTTTTTCAGCAAAAAATTTCAGCATATTTGCGTATCACTCGATGTAAATTTTAACGAATCGTTAACTAAAGATGTCGTTAGCTTTGAACAACTGGGCCCTGGTAATTGGGTTGAATAGGATAAGTTGAAAAAAAAACAACAAAAAAACTCACAAACACACACAAACACACACACACACACACACACACACATAAAAAAACCAAAAAACTAAACAAAACCCATCTTATTTAAGGCTGTGGGTGAACATCTACACCTTGAACATACTGTGCAGGCAGAATTGGGTCTAGTTTCATCTAACATGTCATTAGGTGGTTTTTCCGAATGAAGGAGCTCCATATCTGGAGTCATGTATTGTGGAAATATGTATTGTGTATATTTGATGCTAAACTTGTTAAATAAACTGTCAGATAAACTGGACTTGTCCTGCTTCTGGTCCCATCTTTCGCCTGTTCGCTGTCCTTTTGAAGTGTCCTGGTGAGCGAGTGGCTGACTTTCATCTCGAAAACATGCCTATATAATTTTGACCCCTTAAACCCCACTTTTATATAGTAAAATTGCAGTTTATAGGGATATACATTAATTTTCTTATTTCTGTTCACAAACATAGATTATGGGTACTCGTCAGAATCGCCTCACCGAAGCAGTTCTAAGGAGTATCCACAGTCTGTGTTTTGAGCAGAAATATGAAAAGTATCATTTTTTATACCCCGCCACACGATAGTGGCGTGGTATTATGGTTTCATGTTGGACGTCCGTGTGTCTGTCCGTCCGTCCTTCGTACGTCCGTTTTCGTTTTCGGATGATAACTTGAATAAACATAATAGATTTTCATCAAACTTGGTATGTGCATTGATATTGTGGATATCTGGTTAAGGATTGTTAATGGGCAAATTTCGTCAAATCTCTATGGAGTTATCTGCCCGAGACACGCTCATATTTTCGTTTCCGGGCGATAACTTGAGTAAATAACAAGGGATTTTAACCAAACTTGCTATATGCATTGACATTAAGGAGATCTGGTTTGGGATTGCTAATGGGCAAATTTCGTCAAATTTTTACGGAATTATCTGCCCGAGACACGCCCATATTTTCGTTTCCAGACGATAACTTGAGTAAATAACAAGGGATTTTAACCAAAGTTGCTATATATATTGCCATTAAAGAGATCTGGTTTGGAATTGCTAATGGGCAAATTTCGTCGAATTTTTTCTACGGAGTTTTCTGCCCGAGATACGCCCATATTTTCGTTTCCAGACGATAACTTGAGTATATACCAAGGGATTTTAACCAAACTTGCTATATGCATTGACATTAAGGAGATCTGTTTTGGAATTGCTAATGGGCAAATTTTTACAGTTATCTGCCCGAGACACGCCCATATTTTCGTTTCCGGACGGTAACTTGAGTAAATAACAAGGCCTTTTAACCAAACTTGCTATATGCATTGATATTATCAAAACCTGGTTTAGGATTGTTATCTGTCCATTGATATTATCAAGATCTGGTTTAGGATTGTTATCTGTCTCTCCGTCATTTTCTTTCCAGACATTTTCGCAACGATAACTTTAATACATAAACAACTAATTGCTATGGCAGGGTATTATGCTTGCGGTGCTTTTATTTGAAAAATTGAAGTTTTTGGTGGTGAAATTTACAATATATTTGAATAGGCGTGTTTTCGTAATGGAATCACAAGGTGTAGGGTTTGAATCCCACTGGAAATGGAATTCAGCTCATGACTGTACCGCACTTCACTGCATAGAGCCTCTTATTATGAACCTTCCATCATCTGATATGACCATATAATATAATGTTGAAAGAGACTAAAACACCAAATCATCATCAATGGACATTTGAACCCTTCCAGTTGGAAGAAACTATGAAATGAGCCGGGGCATTTCCTGCAAGTTTGCATATGCGCCCACTGAATACTCAGATCAGCCTGCACATTCATGCAGAGATCAATCCTAGCAGGGCATTCTCTGGGTAACCAAAGAGCTTCAGGCGGACAGCTTCCACCCAGGCTGATCAGTCTTGGCTGGGTACACATATATTCTTGTAGGAAATACTCGGCAGCTGCGAATCCAGAATGATTTCTGACGGGATTCGTTTTGAGCAAATTACTGTACTTAATGTATTCGGACAGATGGTCCTGGGTGAACAGTGTAGACCCACATCAGCTGCCGAGGAACACAGCATCTGATCAGCATCTACACAGTTTGCCACTCACCCAGCAATTTTACACTCCATTCACAGGTAGTAAAATGTACTTGTTACAGAGAAGTATTAAGTAAAGAGTAAGAGATGTGAATATTTAGGGTAAATACGGTATCCTCAATTTATCCAACATTTCCCATGAAAATGAAATAGTGAGTCAAAGGAGGGTTCAGCGGTTGCGCATCGTTCATTTTTTTTGGATCCCGTCTTTTTTCCGCACGGTCCCCATAATGAAAACGCCTATTCAAATATATTGAAAATTTAACAACCAAACACTGAAAGTTTTTAGATAAAAATTCTATTGTTCATATTTCTGTATATAGATTGTGGGTACTCGTTAGAAGGGGGTGGGGGATCAAAATTATATAGGTATGTTTTCGTGCGTCAAATACAACTACCTCTTGCAGTTATCCCCCTTTGAAAGTTTGTCCTCTATCAGAATCAGCGATACATTCATTCACCAGGGACAACGATTGTGAAGACCAGTCTCTAAATCGCGCAAGTGCTGTGAATCTAGCGACATAGTCCTCAGAACTTTCAGCTGAGGATATAGATGCAGGGAGTGCATTCCAATCCCTAATGGTGTCTAGCATGTGGGCACTTGAAATGCCGTTGGGTGCTGAATCCTACTGCGCCTATTTGGGGGTTGAAAATCATCACAAGCTATACTAGCTCTATCTTTTAGGCATTTAAATAGCAATATGAGTTTACTACCTTTGCGTGGGTCTCTTGTGAAGAGACTCACAAACTAACTGTTGAAGAATGTAAGTCATACTTCCAGTTTCAAAGTTGTGGTTACCAGTCACAAACCTAGCTGCACAATTCTGAACATTTTCCAATTCTTCCTGGACAATTATTTCATGTGGATCTCAAACAGGGCTAGCATACTCCTAGGATTGTTCGCACCAACCCCTTGTATGCCATTTCTTAACATCTTGTGTGCATGACGATAGGTTACGGCTTAAGAAACCCCGGTGGGGGTAACTTAGGGGTAATTTTGGTACGTGCGAGCCAGTATTTCGAAACCTACCCCATTGATATACCTGGCCTTTGAAAAAACGGACCCATCCATATACTTGATCATCCAAAATGTTGACCTATTCATATACTGCCCTTTGATTTTTTGTACCCATTTTTTGCTGGTTGTTAGACAAATATCACAGTCAATTCATGTAATACCAAGAGGATAAGCAGCCTCGAAAAATCTCTGAGCGAAAAATATGTGCATATACCAGGATGTCAGAAAAATGGGGCCTTTCACATAGGAATCCAGAAAAAAAAGTGTATTAACCCTTGTCCTGCTGAACCCGGATATATCCTGCCTTTGAAACAGTGTAGACCCATTCATATACTTTTTGTTGAAAAAAGGGGGGCCAATCATATACTTGGCATTGCTGAAAAAGGGGGCTATTCGGTACGCACATCCGTACTATGCCATATATAGGAAGCTACCCCCCTCCCTCCGCCCCACCGAGTAAGAAACCAAGTGTTCGTTTGCTTTTGTGCAAACATTGCTTACTTTTAATGTTATTGTTTTCATCCGGGCTACTGACCACGTGATTATAATGTTATGCCACGTGACAAAATGTTGTGGATGGCAAAAACATTTGCGGTTCCACTGATACCAATTTTTTCTTGGTTAATAAATTCCTTTTTGTGAATATTTAATCGTAAATTTTATCTAGTGTTTTAAAATACAGCTTTAGGAAGCAATCTGACTGCTTTTCCTAAGACAAATACGAGTGTTTCAATGATATTTTTCGATATGAGCAGGCACGCGCGCAACCGTAATATTGCTTCAAGGTGGCCATTTTTTACGCCTAGTTTTAGCTACAATGTAGTAATTATCAAAATATATCTTAATATTTGTGGCTATGACATTAAAATGATCACTTGGGAATCTCTTCTGAAAAGAAACTTTTGACGAATGAAACTGCTTTATTTTTTTCTGAAAAAAGAAAAAAAAATCGGCAATTATCCTGTCCGATAAACGTAAATAACAACTCTCTGCCATTCAGTAGAAACGAAGCTATAACGTATTCTGCGTAAAAGACCAATATGTTCCTAATGATATTTATTGTTTGACGTAGTATTTAAATTGGTCTATTCTATTCCAAATCATTAGAAATTGTTATACCAAGGTATTTAATACTATTCACATTTTCGAGGACTGTTCCTTCTTAGGAGTAAACTGCATTGATCTTTTTGATCCACTTTCTAGTAAGCTGCACCATGTTGCATTTCACAGGCTGAAATCTCATACCCCATTTTTTGGCCAAATTGCCCAGTTGATCAATATCCTTTTGGAGTTTCGATATGTCTTCAATGCTATCAATCTGATGATAGCAGACACAATCATCAGCAAACATAATCTAAAATTCTGTTCCAACCATGATGTCATTTATATACAAACAAAACAATTCTAGAGAATAGGCTAATATTATACTATATGGAGAAAATCGCACAAACAAAACGCTTGAAGAGCCATATGATGTCTTAACCCTTGTCATGCTGAATAAATTAAGATGCCATGCCCATTTCTAATTTTCAGCCAATCAGATTACTTGATCCGTATTATTGCTCCAAATTCACATACTTAATGGCAAACAGTGCAGATTCAGATCAGTTGGCTTCTTCAGAAGCCAACTGATCTGGATCTACACTGTTTCAAAGGCAGGATATATCCGGGTTCAGCAGGACAAGGGTTAATACACTTTTTTTTTCATCATCAGCCACAGGATGCAAATCACAGGAGCAAATTTATTGAAAATATGGCATCACGAAAACATGCCTATATAATTTTGACCCCCTTAAACCCCACTTTTATATAGTAAAACTTGGGTTTACAGGGGTATACATTATTTTTCTTATTTCTGCTCAAAAACATAGATTGTGGGTATTCGTTAGAACCGCCTCGGAGAGGCGGTTCTAACGAATACCCACAATCTATGTTTTGAGCAGAAACTTGAAAAATATCAGAATTTTTTATCTGAAAATTTCCAGTTTTTGGAGGTGAAATTTTCAATATATTTGAATAGGCGTGTTTTCGTAATGACATGTAAATCGTACTCAAGAATGGTGAAAAGCTCTCTAAGGGAAGCAATTCTAGCTCTTTCAAAAAATGGGTCAATACATTTGATTGGGAAAATTTTGAAAATCATTTTCTCAAAATGTATTTAAGGGATGAGCACAGAAACAGTCATCAACTATTCAAATGAAAGGCTTCTAAGAGCATTGATGTATGATGGAAATTTCAATAAATTGGCCATTCGTTTTCGATATGGCTTTCCAAACCACCCGCTTACGCAGCACATGGAGGTCGCCATTTTGTATTCCAAGTCATGTGACTGAATTCTAGAAATGTCAAAAAAGCTTCAGTGGTGCCAGTCTAAAAGCCATAATTCATCAGATCTTATTGCTTGACCAATTTTCCCAGACTTCAAATGGGATGTTCTATCAAAAGGGTATTGAAAATTTGTTCAAACGGTTTTGCAAAATTGAGCAATATGGCCGCCATGCTTATATATGAGGGTCTGGATGGATGGATGTATGTGTGTGTGTGTGTGTGTGTGTGTGTGTGTGTGTGTGTGTGTGTGTGTGTGTGTGAGGGGGCGGGGGCAGATAAAGGGGACGGGGACGGGAGAGGTGATTCACATTTCAAACTGTGTGTGTGTGAGTGGGGGGCAGGGGAAGGGGGCTGGGAAGGTGATTCACTTATTTCAAGCTGCATTGAAAAATCTAGCCAATAAGTTTTCTTTTTTTTTTTTTTTTTTTTTTTGTTTGTTTTTTCATTTTGGTCAGTTCTTAATACTGTCCTCTGTGGCTTAGTGGCCTCTCCTACGAACGGACTCGGACTTGAGTCTCATTGGTGACCTTCTCTCTGTGTGTGTGTGTGTGTGTGTGTGTGTGTGTGTGTGTGTGTGTGTGTTTTCCTATATCCATGTATCATCAAACTGACGATGTACAGTATAATCTCAATGGCTCGAACACGGATGGCTCGTTTACCGTGGATGATTCGAACCTACAAAGTTCTTCCAATAGCTCAAGAAAACAAATATTTCGGATTTTTTCTTATTTTATCATGCAATTGTATGTTGTGTGTACTAATTAGAATCGCCTCATCGAGGCGATTCTAATGAGTACACACAACATACAATCATTGTATAGGAAATCGAAAGGATTTCCCTAAATTATCGCTATTAGCTTCCTGAACTGGTGCCATGATTAAACCTCAATGGCTCGAACTACCCATGTCTCGAACAAATATCCATGGTCCCAAATATGTTCGAGCCATTGAGGTTCGACTGTATTTGTGGGGGAGGTGGTGACGCGGGGTGAACTGATGATGGTCTATTAAGGTTTTGGAAACGACCTTTGTCAAACTTTTGACTATCAGGAATTCCGGAGAAGCTATCTAACAAAATTTTACACATTAACTGAACTCTTCAACAAGTCAGTTTCTGTATGATTCAGAGGAAACATGCACTAACCTAGTGCTTTTAAACACATCACGAAAACATACCTATATAATTTTGACCCCCTTAAACCCCACTTTTATATAGTAAAACTGGGATTTACAGAGGTATGCATTATTTTTCTTATTTCTGCTCAAAAACATAGAATGTCCATCATTATGAAAACACGCCTATTCGAATATATTGAAAATTTCATCACCAAAAACTGAAAGTTTTCAAATAAAAATTCTGATATTTTCATATTCTGCTCAAAACATAGATTGTGGGTACTCGTTAGAACCGCCTCGCCGAGGCGGTCCTAACGAGTACCATATCCGGTTAAAACAGAACTTTTCATGCTTGTCACAGATCAAACAGATCACAGATTTTCTATTTTACATAATCATTATATGGAATTTTAATTTGGTGATCACAGATGACAGGCCATATGGCTGTCAATGTTGACAAGAAGTTTGCTGTTTTTGTACGAATTAAAATATACAACGTCCAGTGATACACAAATCACAGAAAAACATCTTGCCCCACCACTTTCTAACCCATTTTTCTCACTTCAAATTGTCTTTGAAATAAAAATGAACTCCTTAAACATTGCTTTAAATGATGCTGGTGGGGGCGAGTCTGTGGGGCTTTACAGTCACACCCAATCCCTGTCCAGAAACCAAATTATGCATTTTTGACAGTTCAATTTTTAGAGCTCGCTCCTGGCTGGTGGTGGGAAGTACATTTTTTTTTTTGTGAACTGTGGGTAAACTTTCAGGTAAACTTCCTGTATGATTGTTTTTAAGGAAGGTGGTTTATACAGCTATGTTCTTGTTAGTCAAGGGGATCCGAGGGTTCTCCTTCGGGAAAAATTAAGTTTCTAGAATGCGGGAGAAGCCATCTAGCACAATTTTATACCTTTATTTAGGTTTATTCTTTATATAATTCTTTATTTCTCAGTAATCAATTTTTAGCTCACCTGAGCTGAAAGCTCAAGGTGAGCTTTTGTGATCACTCACCGTCCGTCGTCGTCGTCGTCCGTATGTCCGTCCGTCCACAATCTTTAAACAACATCTCCTCCTAAACCACTGATTGAATTTTGACCAAACTTCACAGGAATGATCCTTGGTTGGTCCTCTTTCAAAGTTGTTCAAATGGTTCCGGTCCATTGCATATCTAGGTCACAGGAGCTAAAAATAGATCTTTTAACTAAAAACTTAAAAAATCTTCTTGTCAGAAACCACTGGACCGATTTCAAAATAATTTTGTAGAAATGTTCCTTCGGTAATCCTCTACCAAGATTATTCAAGCCATTTGGATTCGTCAAAAAAACATGGCTGCCAAGGGGCGGGGCTTATTTTCCCTATGTATCTATATAGAAAATTTTAAAAATCTTCTTGTCAGAAACCACTGGACCGATTTCAATGTAATTTTGCAGAAATGGTCCTTTGGTGATCCTCTACCAAGATTGTTCAAGCCATTTGGATTCGTCAAAAAACGTGGCCGCCAGGGGGCGGGCCTTATTTTCCCTATGTTTCTATATAGAAAACTTTAAAAATCTTCTTGTCAGAAACTACTGGACCGATTTCAATGTAATTTTGCAGAAATGTTTCTTTGGTGATCCTCTACCAAGATTGTTCAAGCCGTTCGGATTTGTCAAAAAACATGGCCGCTAGGGGGCGGGGCTTATTTTCCCTATATATCTATATAGAAAACTTTAAAAATCTTCTTGTCAGAAACCGCAGCACTGATTTCCATATAATTTTGCAGAAATGTTCCTTTGGTGATCCTCTATCAATACTGTTCAGGCCATTTGGATTCGTCAAAAAACATGGCCGGCAGGGGGCGGGGCTTATTTTCCCTATATATCTATATAGAAAAATTTAAAAATCTTCTTGTTCGAAACCACTGGACCGATTTCAATATAATTTTGCAAAAATGTTTCTTTAGTGATCTTCTACCAAGATTGTTCAAGCCATTTGGATTCGTTAAAAAACATGGCCGCCAGGGGGCGGGGCTTAATTTCCCTATATATAGAAAACTTAAAAAATCTTCTTGTCAGAAACCACCGGACCGATTTCCATATAAGTTTGCAGAAATGTTCCTTTGGTGATCCTCTACAAACTTTGTTTGAGCCATTTCAATTAGTCAAAAAACATGGCCACCAGGGGGCGGGGCTTATTTTCCCTATAAATCTATATTGAAAAATGTAAAAATCTTCTTGTCCGAAACCACTGGACCGATTTCCATATAATTTTGCAGATATGTTCCTTTGGTGATCCTCTACCAAGATTGTTCAAGCCGTTTGGATTTGTCAAAAAACATGACCACCAGAGGGCAGGGCTTATTTTCCCTATATATCTCTGTAGAAAACTTTAAAAATCTTCTTGTCCGAAACCACTGAACCGACTTCAATATAATTTTGCAAAAATGTTCCTTTGGTGATCCTCTACCAAGATTGTTCAAGCCATTTGGATTCGTCAAAAAACATGGCTGCCAGGGGGTGGGCTTATTTTCCCTATATATATCTATATAGAAAATTTTAAAAATCTTCTTGTCAGAACCACTGGACCGATTTCCATATAATTTTGTAGAAATGTTTCTTTAGTGATCCTCTACCAAGATTGTTCGAGTCATTTGGATTTGTCAAAAAACATGGCCGCCAGGGGGCAGGGCTTATTTTTCCCTATATATAGAAAAATGTAAAAATCATCTTGTCCCAAACCACTGGACCGATTTCCATATAATTTTGCAGAAATGTTCTTTTGGTGATCCTCTACCAAGATTGTTCAAGCTGTTTGGATTTGTCAAAAAACATGGCCGCCAGGGGGCAGGGCTTATTTTCCCTATATATGTATCTATATAGAAAACTTTAAAAATCTTCTTGGCAGAAACCAATGGACCGATTTCAATATAACTTGGAAGGAACGTGTCTTTGGTCACCCTCTTCCAAGGTTGTTCAAACCATCATGATTCGTCAAAAAATATGGCTGCAAGGGGGTGGGGCTTATTTTCCCTATCTATCTATATAGAAAACTTGAAAAAAAATCTTTTTGTTTTCCCTATATATCTAAATAGAAAACTTTAAAAATCTTCTTGTCAGAAACCACTGAACAGATTTCAATATAACTGGGCAGGAATGTTCCTTTGGTGACCCTCTACCAAGTTTGTTCAAGCTGTCATGATTGTCAAAAAACATGGCCGTTAGGGCGTAGGGCTTTATAGCTATATAAAACTTTTTAAACCACTGGACCAATTTCAATATAACTTGGCAGAAATATTCCTTTGGTGACCCTCTTTTAAGATTCAGTTCAAGTTGTCAAGATTTGTAAAAAAACATGGCCGGGGGTGTGGTGGAGGGGGGTGGGGGTGGTTAGTGCTATAAAGTTTATACAAAAATCCTAGAGCAGTGAACTTGGCTGAAACTTCAACAGTAAATATGCAAATCTGTTTGGTCAGGTGAGCGATATAGGACCATCATGGTCCTCTTGTCTATATATTTCTTTCTGCTATTCTTTAAAATTTTCAGATTATCTTATGCACTTTAAGCTTCATTTTTCTCTAATCAGTAATTTTTACACTATCTTTCTCTTATCAGTTTAATATATTGCTGTTATTCTCTAATAAATAAACCCCATCAATACCCTCTGATAAATCCTGCATGTATATGTGTTATCTTAAATGTACTTTATCTTTGTACTGTTTGTACTTTCCAGTTTTAACACTTTGCATGCTGGGTAAAAGTTTCAGCAGACGACATTTTAAAATATTTTTATTATTTTCCTAGAAAATAGGATTTGTCATTTCATGCAAATTGTCTTCTTAGGAGACAATTGTCTCCTTAGGAGACAATTTGCATGAAGTGTCAGATCCTATTTTTTAGGAAAAAACTAGAATTCCGAGAATCGGATGTGTCACCTGCTTAAAGCGCCAACTATTTGATATGAAAATGAGAAAAATTAAAAAAAAAACAAAAAAAAAAACAAAAAAACCCACTGGTCCTTATAATCCCTAAAGGCGACTAAGTCGAAAAAGGGCTATAACTTGTCAAACATTTTGCAGATGATTTCCAATTTCGAACTTGACCAGTATTTTACAATAATATATCCTTCTGCAAACTTTCAATAAATACAATGCATCCCTGCAAAAGTTATTAAGTGGAAGCCAATATCAACACAACAACAAACACTAAGTCGAAAAAGGGCCGTAACTCAGCCATAATTTGCGGATGATTACTAATATCAAACTTGACCTGTATTTTACAATGATATATACTTCTGCAAACTTTCAATAAAATCAATGCATCCCTGCAAAAGTTATTGATCGGAAATCAATATCAACACACGAATAAAAATTAAGTAAACAAAAAGGGCCATAACTCAGCCAAAAGTTGGCGGATGATTACCAGTATCGAACTTGACCTGCATTTTATAGTGATATAAAGTTCTTCAAAATTTGAATGAAATCAATACATCCCATCAAAAGTTATTGAACGGAAACGAAAAGTGTGACGACACTGACGACTACGTCGACACTGCCGACGAGGACACCGGACGACGATGACGCCGACGGACAACATGATCCCTATGTGTCTGCCATGCAACGCAGGCGACACAATTAGAAAGTACCATCAGTTTGTCGTCTGCTGAATCTGCCCATAGCTTGATAAGTGTTAAATGAAATTTATTGCATAAAAAGCAGTGTCGCTCATTATTAACAGCCGTGCATTAACCGGGGAAAAGCCATGTATTAACAAGGCAATTCATGCGCTGTTAATACACTGCTACGCAACTTTCAATATGCTCGTACCGGGGCCACAGAATTGCTGCCGTCACGAGATGTGTACTGTCTGCCCTAGAACGAGCATAGTTCGTGGAAATATCTTTCGCGCGACATCAGGGAAAAGGCGAAACAAAATAGTGCAAGAAATAACGCGAAATGTAGCAAATGTTTTCAGTTTTTATGCAATAATAGCGATCGAACATGGCTTTTCAATGCATTAACATTCGCCAGGTCCCTTGGGAGGTGTTGAAAAACGCGGCCTTCGGCCTCGGTTTTCAACACCTCCCACGGACCTAGCGAATGTTAATGCATGAAAAACCATGTTTGATCCCTATATTGTCTTATGTTTTTTGAAAAAAAGACCCTGGGGTGAGCAGCCACAAGGTCCCACAAAGTCTGAACACCACCACCGCACCAGAACAGCGACAGCAAACGACGCCCTAGGAAGACATGGGGTTGGTCCACTACAAAATCCTTTCTCAGTCTTTGCTGTTCACTCGTACCCACTTCATGGTCCATCTATTTTATTTATGAACAAGGTAGACACGGGATCGTGCAGGCCGACCTTGTATCCTTGTATACTCTACAACTCGATATATTACACTCGAAACCTTAGCATGTATAAATTTGTTGAAATGTTGAACTCCAGGATTAAAACTAAAAACACTCAATAACCTTGCAATATATGAAAAAGAAAGTAATCAAAATATATATAATACGTATATAATGCGCTATCAAGACACACTTTTGTGTCTTGTTACAGTATGTTGTTGCGATGCGCTAAGTAAAACACTTTCAAGACGCAACTTGAAAAAATGCATTGTTAGCATCTTATTTCTCGTATTTACAGTAGTAAAGTATTAATGCATTGTTTTACTTAGGCAAAATCTGAAATGTCTTGATAGGGTTTTGTTTCACTTAACTTTTCAAAAAGTGTTTTATTTGCATTTTGGTTATACTATATTAAGTTTTCTGGCTGTATGTTTTATGTGTCTAGATAGTGTTTTATTTCTGATATATTTCCAGCCAATAGAAATGATTTTGGCAGTCATGTGACAACTCATTTCCTTCTTTTCAAATACTGGAGGGAATCATTAAGACCCTGGTAGTGATCAATGTTCTATTTTTTTTTTAGATCAGAAGTTCTTCATCTTAAATGTAAATTAAATTACAGAAACTGACTGTCCTGGCCTATTTCATTTTTATATTTACTTTAACCTATGATAAACTTTAATCTAAATTGCCACTGGCTTTCAAATTAGTAAATAGTGTAACCATCTAAATTTAAGTTATTTTTTATATTCATATCATTGCATGCCATCTACATTGACCTAAAACATTTAATTCAATCATAAATCCGAATTCTGCACCACTGGTTGGGCCACTAAAATTTATCATTAATGCTACTGACAATATTTTGTGCCTTTAATATATATGTATAACCTAGGTTCTTCAGAAAGATCTTGAGGAACTGTGATGCATTTGTTAATGTTTAGAAAATGTACAGTTTACCATGGAAACATCAGATTTAAGATTTTATATGTTCTGAATCAGAATGAAGAAATAAAAAAAAAAAAAAAAAAAGAATATTAAAAGCAGGTTAACACAGGTCAAGGACATATATTTGTGTTATTCAAGCTCTACTGACATATTAACCTTTATTCCACCTTTTAGTAACTTGAAAGCGCATTGGTACAATGCGCATTATTTGTGTTTTGTTAAGCGTCTTATTAATGTGTTGTTTCTACAGTGCATTGTTTACGTCTTGTTTAAAAGCATTTTGTTTCCGTTTTGTTAAAGTGTCTTGATTGTATTTTGCTTAGGGTCTTGTTAGCTCATTTACAATTTCTGCGCTATTAAGACACAAAGCACTATGTCTTATTGGTGTATTGGTTGTGCGTTTTATTGTCTTTTTTCATATGGGTATATACAATTGAAGCAATGAAACTAAGGTTGCAGGCTGACAATGAAATAAATTGACATTTGACTTTCTTGAGGATTGTCAGGCAGTAGTTCGACTACACTGGATTATCCTTGACTCGGCGTATTAAAAGTCGACTCAACGATGAGTCAGTGTGAAATGCCTGCTTGTCTCTGCTTGTACTATCTCACTCTCAAAAAAAAAAAAAAGTAAATAAATAAATAAATAAATAAATAAAAATAAAAAACTTATATCGAAAGACTGCATGTTGATAAAACAATGTTTTTATCAACATGCATTCTTTCGATATAAGCATTTTTTTTAGAATGATGATAGACTGTAAATGGCTAAGTCCTAATAAAATCAACTATCGCTAAGGTGCACGATCCGTCTACTTAGCCTCGGGCATATGGCGATTCCTATGACTAGATCTTCTCAATATTAATGTATATACGACATTTTATCAAAATATTTCATGCAGTTGAAACCTTACGGCGGCCTCGGCATGTCTCGGTCATTTGGCAAGCCCAAGAGCTTGTCGGTATCAATCTGTGCGCGAAAAATTATCAAAGTATTGCTAAGGCTTAAAGAGTTATGGGAAGTTTCATAAACTGTCACATTTTGGCCTCGGCACTGCCTAGGTCAAGGGAAAGTGGCATTTGGCAATTCCTTTGTCTGGATCGTGTCAATATTAATGCGCACATAAAATATATATACAGTTGACTCTCGCTATCTCGAACTGGCTTATCTCGAAGAACCGCTTATCTCGAAGTGAAAATCTGGTCCCTGCCTAAACATGAAAATCTAACAACAGGTACAAAATATTGTGGATAAGAGGAGAAATTCTCCTCTTTTCCACAATATTTTCAATATATCTCTAATTTCAGGAGTCAAATTACACACATATTTGTTAAATGTGGTTAATCGAATTAGTATTTCCTCAATTCTGCAAATCCGATATGTCGAAGTACGGATATCTCGAAGTATTTCAGACAGTCCCTTGGAATTCGAGATAACGAGAGTCGACTGTATATATATCAAATGTCCCATAAGATTGAAGACCTACGACGATTTCCATATTTTCACATTTTTTGCTTCGTCGTTGTCTTGATGAAAGAAAAGTGACATTTGGCAAGCATATTGGCTAGATCTTGTCGATATCTATCAGTACGTTAAAACTTTTCAAAATATTACCTGTGGTTTAAGCGCAATAATCGTATTCGCTAACTGTCCACGCACGGACGGACACACAGGATGAGTATAGGTCACTTAGAAAGTCAATTGACCTCAGTCGGTAGACCTTTCATGCGGCTCGTGCAATTCTGTTCTGTTCTGATATACTGTAAACAGGTAAAATGGTACTTAACCGAGGGTTCTCATTCACTCCAAATATGGAGTACTAGTCCTTGGCTCCTATATTTGGTGACTGGGACCCCTATTTTCAGCAGAAAGCAAAATTACATGGTGGGACTCCCGCTTTTGTCATAAAATGGCTTTGGGACTCCTTTTTACAAAATCCTAATAAGAATCGTGTGTTTACCACTTTTTGGGCTAGTTATGCAGACGGTAAATTGATGATATTTTGTTCTAATTTTTTCCTAGAAAAAAGTAGACAATGACATTTCATGCAAATTGACAATTTGCATGAAATTGCAGTACCTTTTTTTTTTGTGGAAACAAAGAAAAAATAATTCTACTGATTGTTTTACCCAGCATGCTAAACGGATGTTAAGGTAATCAAAAAACTGGATGCTGTAGGGATTTGGTTGTTGTGAAAGATGACAGTTAATGAAGGTTCCACTGTGGTCAAATATGTCCTAACACCTTTCTATATACAAGGCTTAACACCAACCAGTCTGAAAGATGTTCTAGTAGGCCTATATGTACTACTTGATAAGAGAGAGAGAGAGAGAGAGAGAGAGAGAGAGAGAGAGAGAGAGAGAGAGAGAGAGAGAGAGAGAGAGATTGTGAGAGAGAGAGAGAGAGAGAGAGAGAGAGAGAGAGAGAGAGAGAGAGAGAGAGAGAGAGAGTAACCCTTATTTAAGATGCACCGTAACACTTACACTTTCTGTGGAGGCAACTCTTTTAATGCTTTTGGCCTCTCTTTTGAAAAAGGGCTAATCTAAAAGGAAAAGCAAACAGGAAGTCACAGAAGTTGTCTCCATTGGTAAAAAAAAAAAAAAAAAAAAAAAATGCCAAAAATCTTCCAAGTGTATCCAGTCCTATTATTTACCTAAAAATATTATTATGGCAATATACACAAAATATCATCATGAAAACAATGCCTATATAATTTTGACTCCCTTAAACCCCATTTTTATGCAGTAAAACTGGGATTTACAGGGGTACATATTATTTTTCTTATTTTAGGTCAAAACATGGATTGTGGGTACTTGTTAGAACCGCCTCGCCGAGGCGGTTCTAACAAGCATCCACAATCTATTTTATGAGCAAAAATATGAAAAATATCAAAATTTTTATTTGAAATTTTCATTTTTTGTGGTAAAATTTTCAGTATAATTTTCATTTTTTTTTTTTTTTTTTTTTTTTTTTTTGTGGTAAAATTTTCAGTATATTTGAATATGCTTGTTTTCGTAATGGTTTTAAACATTTCGTACAGTCTGGATATATTTAGAATACATTCCCTTGTGATGTGACGCGATTTCTTGCCCGATCCGGTTTGATACTTTTATCAAAGATTTGGATTTAAAGAAGACAAAACTTAGATAAACTGATAAACTAAAAAAAATATTATCTCGATATAGACAGCCAAACAGATACGAAATGGACAGGATAGGCCCCCGATATCGAATCTAAAATTAGTTTTGCAATATCGTGATTTTCATTGCGTTTTGCTCTATGCAAATTTGCTAAAAATAGTTTTGAATTGATAAAATATTGTATAAACATGTATGATCAACCATTTTTTTTATAATTGGCGGAGTAGTCGGAGCATAGAACCTCTCATTAAGCGCACAGCGAATACACAGATCAGACTGGGTGGATGTGCAGATGATCTGAGTATGAATAGTGGCATTTACTAAACAGGTTTTGCAATAATTGTCTGTAATAGGCCATAAGAGAATAGAGGGTCAAAGGGAATAGAGGGTCATAAAAACAGTACAACTATTCTCCGTACACGGTTTCGGCTACAATCCGTACGTAAGTCTAGCGATCGGCCAAACTATTCTCATTCCAGTGCAGTAGATTTTGTATAAATTTTGATTGAAAATCAATAAATCTGGATAGAAAAACATTAAATCAAAACAAGAAACGACTAACAGATATTGGTACTTGCTTTTAAAAATATGAGACACAATTTATTTGTGAAAATTGTTCATGCAATCGTGAAGTTAAATTTTGTTTTTGATTTTTTTTCTTTTCTCGAAAGCCCATATCCCAACCGGTACCATGCGGCAATAAAATATGTGTAATGAAGACTGTGCCGACATACAGACAATTAAAAATATATAAACCAAAAACAATATCTTTATTATTATATCTTTTGTTGACCGTTAATCAATATAGGTTAATACTCACTTGCCATAGTGTGATACATTGATAGGCTATTTCCGATGGTGATGATAGACCCCAGCGGGCACATGACGTAAATATAACGTCGCCTCAACGTCGATGCAACGTCATGACGTTGCATCGACGTTGAGACGACGTTATATTTACGTCATGACGTTGCATTGACGTTGAGACGACGTTATATTTACGTCATGTGCCTGCCGGGACGGTGATAATACATACAGATTTATGCAAGTAGATTTTCACAATTTCTCAATTAACTAATTCTTAATCATACAGCATTATTATACCAAAAACAAACAAACATAAACTAATGCATAAATAGTATTATAAACTAGAGCTCTGCAATAAACGCCCGTGAGGGTTACAGTAGTAGATGATACTATATACTAAACAGGGTTTTTGTCAGTACAGTGAACCTTCGTTACAACGACACTCGATACAACGACAAAATTCGTTATACTGACAATTTCACTTGCACGGAAACCCTCTCTCAAGAGGTGACATCGAGGCGATTCTAACAAATATCCAAAACAAATGTTCTATGGAAAAATAAGAATAAAACATTGCATTTATTGCATATCATTCTGCTCATGAAGAATTCTTAACAACAGCCAATCCATTTTAATGGCAATATCTTTGGAAACAAATGCTGTCGTTGTAAAGAGGGTTCACTGTATCAGGAATACAGTCGACTCTCGCTATCTCGACATCACTTATCTCGAATAACCGCTTATCTCTAAGTGAAAATCTGGTCCCTGCCTAAACATGAAAATCTAACAACAGGTAAAAATATTGTGGAAAAGGAGCAATTTCTCCTCTTTACCACAATATTTTCAAAATATATCTCTAACTTCAATTACTCATATATTTGTTAAATGCAGTTAATCGAATTAGTTTTTCCTCAATTCTGCAAATCTGATATGTCGAGGTACGGATATCTCGAAGTATTTAAGAGACTCCCTTGGAATTCGAGATAACGAGAGTCGATTGTATTTGCATCATAGTGTCAGATGATGCCTTTTTTTTGTAAAAAGTCTTATAGGGTTTTAAAGTTGTAGAGAAGACAGAAAACATTATCATTTGAATTTTGACTTTGAAGTATGACCCTTAACCTTCACCCAAGAAGGTTCAGTTGTGTGCTCTGGAAATTATCGTGATATGTGGACTTTGAAAAAAAAAAGTTCAGTAGGTGAAGGAGATATGAAGCGAATAAGAAATCACTATTGGGCATAAATACGTCAAAACTGGAAGAACGATTACTGTTTATTTTCTTTGTCTATCGTCCAATGATGCTTTATATACATACAAAGTTTCATGAAGAAATCTGTAAAGGTTTTAAAGTTATAGAGAGAACACGAAACGAAATATTACCATTTGAACTTTGAAGGTCAACGTCACAACTCAAGGTCAAAGTTACCGGATATATATTATTTTTATTTCCGTTGCTAAACGGGTATGAACAAGCAGTGTTAAATGAATGCTTCGAATTTACAAAGAAAAGGGCAGATTACTTCGAGAATGTATAAGAGAGACCTTCACAGGGGTTCGGGGGAACAAGGGAACTTGCCCAGTTATTTTCAGGGAACAAGGAAACATATTACAATTGCTGACTATTGATGTATTGGATATTATACAACTATTTCATACCTTTCTTGGTGACAATCAAAACTATCATGCAGCCCCGAGGTGCTGTGGACCACCTGATGAACAAACGCCCGAGGCCGAAGGCCGAGTACCTGATGAACTATCGCTCAAAGCTGAAGGCTGAGTTAGTGTAAATGCGTGTCAGTTTACAAGATGATAGATAAATGGTGTTTAATTTGTGCAATACAGTTGTATTTGTTTTATTTGTAAAAAATGTATGCAAACAGCGAACTGACAATTCTGTATGGATGGAAAAAAAATCAAAGGGCAGTATATGAATAGGTCAACATTTCAGACGATCAAGTATACTTAAAACCAAAAGTAACTTGTCACTTTTTATTAATGAATTATTATGTTTCTACTTCGATTTGGTTATAATAAGTTAGTTCAGTTGTTTTCCACAGTTAGTCTCAACAGAATTCAAAGGATATCATTCGTGTAAGTGATTCCAGTCTCGAGTCACTTGTCTTTTCATCAAAAACAGTATTTTCAAATTTTCTCACAAATTCAAAAGCAGAACATGATTTTCGATACAAAATCTGAAAGTCCATTGTTTGTCGATGAAATTCCCTGCTAAACATATTTTTTCAGTTCTACTTGGCTACTTAATGGCAATTACTCAAATTTGCTTCACGTTGAAATTATCTCCATTGCAATACTTTCGTTTCTCATAAAAGCCATATCTCCGATATTATTTGAAAGTTTTAAACGGCGATTTGTTTGGACCTCTACAGAGAGTGTATGACCAAAAAAAAAAGATGCAAAAGTTCTCATGTCAAATAAAAAATGGATGATAATTACATGTAAGATTTCCATTACAAACATTGTTAAGTTTGATCAAACGGCCTTCTCGATAAAAATCGACGCGTTCTGAAGTTGCGCAATAGATGATGCAGATTTTTTTTTAATTTTTTTTTTGATTTTTGTTAATTTAAGAACAATTTTCAATACATGTCTAAGCGTAAAAAGACCGTATTTAAGATACAGTGACCTTCCAAAAGTGAATTAATATACAGTAGAACTTCAGTGGCTCGAACCCCGATGGCTCTTTACCATGGATGAGTCGAACACGTTCTTGAGTCCGCAGGGATTTCCTCCAAATACGATATACGGATAATTAAGGGAGATTTTCTTCTTTTATCTTGTAATGTATGCTGTGTATACTCATTAGAATCGCCTCTATGCTGTGTATACTCATTAGAATCGCCTCATATGTGCGATTCTAATGAATATACACAGCATGTATGAGGCGATTCTAATGAGTATACACAGCATGCATTTAAAATATAGAACACCGAAAAGATATCCCACAATTATCTCCATAGTGGCTCCTGGTGTGGCACTAATAGTAACCTTCCGAGGCTCGAACTACCGCTGTCTCGAACAAACTTTCATGGTCCCAAAGGGGTTCGAGCCATCGAAGTTCGACTGTAGTAACTTTTGATTTTGACCCCTTCCGTTTTGATAGAGCCCTTTTGATAATCTGTTTGTCAGAAAGGGCTTATAATAACTACAGTGTATCATGTGCACAAATGATTGTTCTTTAACATCATTAAAACAGTTTTTAAATTTCATTCAGCAAAATTCAGTAAAGCGTTTAATCAGCAAAATTCAGTAAAGCGTTTAAATATAAGCTGTAAAGTTACTTTTGTCTTTAAGTATACATGTATGGGTCTGTTGTTTTTTTTCTTTTTTTTTCAAAGACGAGATATATGAATGAATGGGTATGTTTCGAAATACTCTCGCACACCCGTATCACAATTACCCCCATGTTAAACCTCTACGCCCCCACCCACTGTGACGAAATATCAACTTCTCTTAATTGTTATACATGAACTATGTCCTTTTAAGAGATAATGATTTGATAAGTTTATACTCTAATCTACATTAATATAAAGTTTGTTTAATTCTGTTGATATATTAACAAGGATCGATGTATATGAAAGATGGGGAAATTTCTTTCACTATTCTCACTTCTTTGTCTGATACAAGGAATTTCTTCCATGTCGAGTAAGTACCGTATAAGACCTAATTACCACACCTACCTCTATAATAGCAACGTCAAGCAATTCCGCAGTCTTCAGAGTTCAGTTCGTGTACATATACACCTAGGCAATTCATCTTAATGAGTACCAATAACATATGCTAAAAAAAAAAAAAAAAAAAAAAGAAAGAAAGAAAAAAGAAGAAACAGAAAAAAGTCCCCACTATTGATCTTTCTTTAAAGTCTTTATTTGGTAGATATTTTTTCTGTAATAAGCATGTTTTCGTAATGGTTGAGAAGTCCATAGCATCGCTATGTGTTGATGCGTCTTAAATCTCTGGCGTGTTTTCGTAACGGTTTATTTGCTTCAGATTGTACGTATATCATTGGAGAAACCACTCAGACGGACAGACAGATAGACATAGGGTTGGACATAAATAGCTATGTTAAAGTGGCTGTCACTTTGTCATACTGATTTTCTCCAGTAGCAAACTTCCTCATGCACATGTTCAGTATGTCTGTAGTGAGCCTGCATTTCACCGTGCATGTACTATTAGTGTGGGGAATCCACGTGACCAAATGATTAGGTGCACAGAGTTTGTTATTATTTTTAGTTCCGCATCAGGTAGGAGTTTTTCAGAATATCTCGATTTATACCTGATGGAATTTGTTCAAACAAAGCGCAGAGTACGCGGAAAATCAAGCTGTTTCTGATGGTGTAAGCGCTATTCTGCAATCTGGTCTGATTATCGAGAATATTCGGCGAATGTTTTATTGTCAAAATTCATGTACATTGTCCGGGTAGCTCAGATTGGCAGCAAAAACATTTTTCGAATGTTCTCGAGAATTAGACCAGATCGCCGAAGAGCGCTTACACCACCAGAAAGAACTTGATTTTCCGCGTACTCTGCGCTTTATTTGAACAAATTTCTTTTTGTATGAATAGAGATATTCTAAAAAAAAAATCTACCTTTAGCGGAGCTAAAAATAATAACAAACTGCGTGTACCTAGTCATTTGGTCACGTGGATTTCCCACACTATACAGTCATAGCAAAGCAACGTTTCAAGAAAATAACAGAAACACCTCATCAATATCAACATTTATGCAAAATATAAAAAGATTCCTTAAATTATTTAGCAAGATAAGAAGCAGAAACCAAAACGCCGTTTCAAGAATATCAATAAACAGCAACATCTAATCAGTATCAACATTTATGCAACTTGTATGACAAAACTCCTTTAATTATTTAGCAAGATAAGAAGCAGAAACCAAAACAACGTTTCTACAAACACAAAGGAAAATAACTCTTGAATTAAACCCTAGAGTTATTTTCCTTCGTGTTTGTAGAAACTGTGTTATTTTCTCTAACCGCACCATCTCGTCAATATTAACATATATACAAAATATGAACAGATTTCTTAAAATATTTAACAAGAAAAGAGGTGGAAACCAAGATGCCTTTTCTAGAATAACAAAGGGAAATAACTATAAAGGATTTAAGACCTAAGCCTTTATTTTTCTCTAACAACAACACCTCATCAATAGCAACAATTATGCACAATATGAAAAGATTCCTTAAATTATTTAGCAAGATAAGAAGCAAAAAGGCGGACAGACGCATCAAGAATAACAAAGGGAAATAAGTAAATGAAATAATTCCTAGGCACTTATTTTTCTATAACAGCAACATCTTATCAATGTCAACATTTATGCAAAATATGAAAACAATCCTTCAATAATTTAGCAAGATAAGAAGCAGAAACCAAAACGTCTTTTCAAGAATAACAGATAACTCTGAAGGAATTAACACCAGGGCCCTTATTTTGCTGTAACAGCAATAATTCATCACAATCAACAGTTATGCAAAATATTATACAAAAATCCTTAAATTAATTAGCAAGATAAAAAGCAAAAAACCCAAACTTTTTTTTTCAAGAATAACAAGGGGAACTAGGCCCTTATTTCCTCTTGCAGCAACATGTAACAAATATCAATATTTGTGCAAAATATGAAAAGATTCCGGAAGTTATTCCAAAACGCCTTTTCAAGAATAACAAAGGGAAGTGACTCTAAATGAATAAACCCCTAAACCTCTTATTTTCTCTAACAGCAACATTAAATCAATATCAAAATTTATACAATATATGAAAAAAAAATCTTGAGTTGTTTAACTAGAAAAGAAGTGGAAACCAAAATGCCTTTTCAAGAATAACAAAGCGAATTAACTGTTAAAAATAAGCCCTAGGCCCTTATTTTTCTGTAACAGCAACAGCTAATGAATGCATGTATGAACATTTATACAAAATATAAAAAAGATTCCATACATTATTCAGCAAGATAAGAAGCAGAAACCAAAATGCCTTTATAAGAATAGCAAAGGGAAAGAACTCTAAAGGTATTAATATCTAGGCCCATATTTTTCTCTACCTGCAACATCTCATCAATATCCAAATTTCTGCAAAATATGAAAGGATTTCTTAATCAATAAGCAAGATAAGAAGCAGAAAGCAAAATGTAGTGGACGGACGTATCAGGAATAACAAAGGGAAATAACTGAGATTGATCCCTAGACCCTTATTTTTTTTTCTGCAACAGCAACCTCCCAATATCAGCATTTATGCAAAAAATGAAAAAAAAAAACAAAAAAAAAAAAACAACCCTTAAGCTATTTAGCAAGATAATACGTAGAAACCAAAACGTCTTTTCAATATAACAAAGGGAAATAACTCTAAAGGAATTAATCCCAATGCCCTTATTTTCTCTACAACCAGCAACATCTCATTAATAGTAACAGTTATGCAAAATATGAAAAAAAAACAAAAAAAAACAAACAAACAAAAAAAACAAAAAAAAAAAAACAACAAAAAAAAACAACAACAAACAAACAAAAAAAAACAAACAAAAAAAAAAAACAAAAAAAAAAACAAAAAAAAAAAAAACAAAAAAAAAAAAAAAAAAAAACAACAACAAACAATCCTTTATTGAATAGCTAAGAAGCAAAATCCAAAACGGCTTTTCAAGAATAACAAAGGGGAATAAATCTGCAGGATTTAACCATTAGCCATTACTTTTCTCTAACAGCAACATCGCATCAATATCAATATTTGTGCAAAATATAAAAGATTCCGGAAATTATTTAGCACGATAGGAAGCAGAAACCAAAACACCTTTTCAAGAATAAGAAAGGGAAATAACCCTGAATGAATAAAGACCAAGGCCCTTATTTTTCTCTAACAACAACAACATCTTTACAGAGGAGAAGCAGAAACCAAAACGTAAAAGACGGACGAATGGACGGATGTACGGATACACAACGTGAAAAATGAATACTGCCCCACACATAGTTTGCGCGCGTGTGTGTGTGGGGTGGGGTGGGGGTGGGGGCGAGAGGGGTTGTATAATTAGGGAAAGACGTATATAATGATGTTGTTTGTCGGATGTATGGCAAATGTCCTGTCGACGTCACTCGGAAAGGCATGTTTTGCTTTAGGTTTTATTTCTGATGAAAATATTTTGTTCTGATTGACCATATTTTATCAGAAACTATTCTTTTTTTCTACGTCTTTGCTTTGTTACTAAAAAAAAATAAATTAACGACCAAAATTGACCTATGCAATTTCTATAGTAAAGCGATTTTTTTTTTTGGTGGTGGGAGGGGGGCGGGGGTGGAAATTGTTGAAAACCTGCCTCCAGTTTACGTACTCTGCCGATTTCTGCATAATTTGCAGACATAATTACTCTGCTTTAAAACATATGAACAATACTGGTTAACAGCTTAGAAGACTAAGCCTGCCCAGTAAAAATGTGGTCAGGTAAATTGACCGAGCTCGATTCGAACACATTGGGTTGACTGGGCCGTAAAACCTTGACTCAAACAAAAATCATATGAACAGAACAAAACTTGTTGTGCATCGGTAGTTACGACAAGAGGGTTTGTATTAAATCATAAATCTTTGCAAATTTACTCCTTCTGTATAAAGCATCACGAAAACATGCCTATATAATTTTGCACACCCCTTAAACCCCACATTTATATAGTAAAACTGGGGTTTACAGGGGTATACATTTTTTTTTATTTCTGCTCAAAACTTAGATTGTGGGTACGCGTTAGAACCGCTTCTAATGAGTACCACAACATATGTTTTTATGGAGAAATAAGAATAACATAAATACTTTTAGGCTGAAAAAAAGTGCCTTATCTGGGGCTATCATATTTGTTTCAGATGTATACATGGATTATCACTGTGGTGGAGTCGTCAATGTTTATTATAAAGGACTGACGTTTTTTAAGCTGACCACGTCTAACTATTACAGAGACAACATGAATTGCAAAGTAACCCTGGAAGTATTAGCTGGGTATCGAATGATGTTTCACTTCACAGATTTTAGAACTGAATCGTGCTGCGACCACCTGGAGCTACATGACGGAAACTTAACCAGCAGTGCTAACATTACGGGTATAACAAGTTGTATAATGCAAAAAAAAAAAAAAAAAAAAAAAAAAAAGCCGGAACATGAGAAGACGTACCTTCTGACTTGTGCGCACAACGAAGACTCAATCAGCAGGCGCATCCACGCAGTCTGATCATTCATCGTTGTCCGCATAAGGAAATTTGGTTTCACTGGTTAGCCATAATGCACCTAGGATTCTGATCGAATACGCAGTACAATAAAAGTGAACTTGCCAACGTAATGAAAATTCCCAGTAAGCATTCTTTATAAATCTACAGCGGGCCGTTATCGGACCGTCAGGGTAGCTGACGGGCCGATAACGACTCGCTGTAGATTTATAAAGAATGCTAGCTGGGAATGCCAGCTAGGAATGCCGTTAAACCAAGTTTATGAATAGTTAATTATTTTGACACTAATAAGCAATGTCATTGCACGAATATGCAGGCTGATCTGAATTTTCGTTAGGTGCACATGCCCGAAGGTACGTCTTCTGACGTACCGGCATAAATTATACCTTTGATTTAAGGGAATTAAATTGTCCGCCATTTGTAACAAGGATGACAACTTTTATGACTTCGTGTTTGCTTTTCTGCGCAACAAATCCCTTCTGAAAAGAGGTCTGCTTCCGCACAGTCTGATCAGAGTCTTCGCTGATCGTAGTGACTTTTACAGAATCCGGGTTATCCAGAGAAAGACAACGAGAAGCCTTGCCATACTGGGTGGATGTGCAGGCTGATCTGAGTTTTTGCTGGTCACACAGGACTTATTGTAGGTTTTGTCGTGCGCTGGCTCATATGTGTTCCCTTCGCGTTGGATACTGCACCAGATAAACTTCATGGTAATACAAAAATAATTACAAAACTACATTGAAACCCTTTGACCGTAGAGGGCTCAATGTTAGTCTGAAACCAGAGAAAAAGAAAACCACGAGTTGGACCACGACAGGCCTGACAACAAACAGCAATCGTCAGGCGCTGTCCTTCATCCAAATTGAGGAAGGAGCCATTATGCGATCTTTGGCACTTCTCATCGTCGTGTAATTGAAGAGGGAAGCAAAGTAATTAACCATAATTAGATGAAAGACCATTGACAACATTCTTGAATGGTTCTGATACAAACATCAGTATTACCAAAAATCCTTTAGAAAAATAAAACATGGGTATCGGTGTCATAAACCGCGTAAAAATCTAGATTTTTTTCGTCGTCATAATAAATTAATTCAAAATAAAAAATGATCCCCTAAGTGTAAAAACATGATTTACATTGGCTAAGAAAAGGGAATCTTTCTGTTTGAAAGTTCCCTCCATAAGATCAAGACGTTTATTGACCGGCGCGCGAATCGTGCCGGTCTCCTAATATAGCTTTGGATTTTTATATATGGTAGAGTATACGATTAACTCACAAAGGATTTTTATATTTGCCGGGATGCAAATTAAAAAAAATCTTATAACAAATTGTATTATAAACAGATTAATGTTTATTTTATTTTCATTTTAATCAAGAAATTTCATAAAGCTTAATAAAAGCATACACTAAAGAATCACATTGTTGTTCGTTTTTACTTGTTACATTGAAAATTCATTAAACTTTAGTATACCCTTGACCCATATCTCTTAGTAAACATGAACAAAATTGCGCCGGTACTTAGACGTTTACGTCTAAATATTTCGTCTTGTCATTGTGCAGCAAGGCCGGTAGCATACAGTAGAAAAATCAAAAGTATGATAGACGCTTTACAAAGTATCGAAATCTAATTTTATTCAGAATTAACTGACCAAGATTCAGAGAGAGAGACAGAGACAGAGAGAGACACACACAATATTTGTGTTTTAGCGTTTATCTTGAATAATATAGGGATCACCCATGATTTTTCATGCATTAACATTTGCCGGGTCCCGAGGAAGCTGTTTGAACACGAGGCCGCTAGGCCGAGTATTCAAATATCTTCCGAGGAACCCGGCAAATGTTATTGCAATGAAATAACCATGGATGATCGTTGTTCTTGCATAGCTTACGATTCCAAAGGCAAATTGTGACGAAAACGCCCTAAAGCTCCATATAAACTTCATATAAACTCTTCAAATGCGACGTCAAACCAACATGGCGGCTAGTTCAGAATGTTATTTACTATGCCGCCAGTTGCGCAATGACCCTCTGACGTCATCATAAAATTCTAAAATGCTAACGTAACGTAACGTAAACAAAGCAAGGCACATCTTGTGATATTAAGAGATCAAAATTCATGTTCAAACAGCACGTGAATTGCATGATTTGAACATGGGTTTTGTTGTTTGAACAGGGCTTCTGGTCCATTCAAGAATAGCTTCAAACAGCTATGTTCATAGGATTTTATGCAAGAACAGTTTTTTCATGTACACTATATTTGAGCCGCACATCACGAAAACATGCCTATATAATTTTGACCCCCTTAAACCCCACTTTTATATAGTAAGTCTGGGGTTTACAGGGGTATACATTAGTTTTTATTATTTCTGCTCAAACATAGATTGTGGGTACTCGTTAGAACCGCCTCGTTGAGGCGGTTCTAACGAGTACCCGCAATGTATGTTTTGAACAGAAATATGAAATATATCAGAATTTTTTATCTGAATTTTTTCATTTTTTGGCGGTAAAATTTTCGATATATTTGAATAGGCGTGTTTTCGTAATGACGTCATAAAATGCACCTTCGGACATGTGCGCCAAGCGAGGATTAAGAGAAACCTGCGCATTTGCGCACTCTAATCAGAATCTTTACTAAGCGCGTTTTGAATAGCCGAGGATGCAAAGTTTCTTAACGCGTACAACGAAAAATCCGATCAGACTGTGCGGAAGCGCAGGTTGATTTGAGTGTTCGTTGGGCGCACATGTCCGAAGGCACGTTTCATTACATAACGGCTTATTTATTCAAGGATTGGGCGAGGTACTGTCTGGGATCGTATCCACAAATCAAACCTATACGACAACTGGAAATGCAATGACACTCCGGTTCGAAAGTGATGGCAGCGCCCATGACACGGGATTTGAAATGGTTATAACTCCTTATCATACAGGTGAGTTCTGTCTGAATCAAGAGTTTTAGTATAGCTGTGTGAACCCCAACGGGAGAAAGCGTATATTCTGACAGGTGCATCCGGGCAGTCTTCTTATTCCGCATGAACACACGTTGCACCCTTGGCTTCCTAAAATGCGCCCAAGGAAGATTCTTATCAGACCGTGCGAATGCACGGAGTAATCCCAATCTTCGCCGATAGACCGTGTCTGAAGGTATGTGTTAGACTTTGCTGCTTACGAGTCTGTTGAAGATTCCTGTACCGGCTTCGACTGACTTACACCATGGGAACCAAGCTAGGCGCCTAGAAGTTTCTGTGCTCAGTACATTCTGAGCATCAGTGGTCATAAAACTACCCGAATAGCATTATCTGTATTCGCTATTCCTTGTGAATAAATTTCCGGAAGACCATTGAAAATTACCTTACGCAACCAAAGAGCTGGGAGGATCCAGGATGATTTCTGAGGGGATTCGATTTGATCAAACTACCGTAGTTACTCTACATATTTGGACAGACAGAGCTGAGCAAACAGTGTAGACCAGATCAGACACCACAGAACGCGGCGTGTGATCAGGGTCTACACTGTTTGCCACTCATACAGCAATTTTACACACATTCATAGGGGGTAAACTGGACTATTTGAAGAGAAGTATAAGGTAAAGAATAAGAATTGTGGATATTTAGATTAAACACGGTATTCCAAATTTATCGAACATATCCACAAATTCCCACGAAAATGAAATTTTGAGTCAAACTGGGGCTTGACTGATCCCACAGCCTGGACCCCCTCTGAATCTGCTCCTGAAGAGTGGCTTAAGTCTATTAGCAATTATATATCGCAGTACTATACCAGAGGTATGACTTTAACCTAAACTCCTTCACATTAAATATTGGAAGGTTGGAATTTCAATTTTAGGTATGCCAGAAACATCTGTGACAAATGCATATACAACAGACTGGAGTCATTCATTTCGAATACACAGTACACTAAACGTGAGCTTGCCAACGTAATGAAAATTCCCAGTAAGCATTCTTTATAAATCTTCAGCGGGCCGTTATCGGACCGCCAGGGTAGCTGACGGGCCGATAACGGCCCGCTGTAGATTTTTAAAGAATGCTAGCTGGGAATGCTGCTAAACCAAATATATGAATAGTTAATTATTTTGACAGTGACAGGCAATGCCATATTTAGACCACGCCCGGTAAGGTCGTTAGAACCAGACTATAAAAGTGCCTAAATTTGCTTGATGGGTAGCAAAGACACCGATCGGATAATGCAGTGTCTGCTCTTTAACAATATTGCGTACCATTACGAAAACACGCCTATTCAAATATACTGAAAAATTAATCATCGAAAAATTGAAAAGTTTTAGACAAAAATTCAAATATTTTTCATATTTCGACGAGGCGGTTCTAACGAGTACCCACAATCTATGTTTTCGAGCAAAATGAGAAAAATAATGTTTACCCCTGTAAATCCCAGTTTTACTATATAAAGTGGGGTTTAAGGGGGTCAAAACAATATAGGCATGTTCTCGTGATGCCAAGCGTTTCGTGTAAACTAGTACTTGGTAATAATAAACGTTGAACAGTTGCTAGATTTATATGACATTAGACATTTTTCTGCCAGTCTTCAATCAGCTTTAACATTTATTATGTCCTACACTTGGTTATATCCATGGAAAACAGCACTGGACCAGTTCATGACCCTTCATAAAGTCTTAAGCTCAAAGTCTCAAATCTCAGATTTGACAAATTATGCTCAATTTAAATAGTCACAGCTCCATTACTTAAGGCTTCGCTGACATTCACTTTGATATGTACTAATGAAAAAAGTGGATTGGGAATGAAAATGTAGGAAAGATATGTTTTAGGATAAATTATATAATAATTCTATTGCCGATTCACTGCAGTATAATTATATATAAGTTATTGATAAAAAAAAATGCTTTACATGCGAAATAATGCATGTTTTCTTATGTAGAAATGAGCTTCCACTATTCACATGATAAAGGTGCTTTTTATGATTAAATTAAATCTGGGACAACTAAATCTAATGTATGTAGGTAGTGAGCTGAGAAGCGGTTTTTTTTTTTGTTTTTTAAAAAAAAAAAACAAAAAAAAAACTGAATGTAATATTTGTATTAAAAGTGACACACCCAAGTCCAGAAACCTTGAAATTGATATTATGAATAATACGTAGATAATTAGTAAAAGGGTACATGTACCTTATTTACAAAAAGTTACTTTAGTATGGTGGCTCAATGTTGTCATCACATACAAAATAGGTACAATTTTCACTTGTAGTATTTTTTCACGTACAGGATGCTACAGGTATTTCTTGCTTATCAGATACGAAAGTCCTGGATTTAAGCCCGAGATAGAACTTCTTATCCTAGCCAGGTTATCCTACCTAGAGTAAGATAAAAATCAAGAATGTTCACGTGACTGATTCCACTGGTTGTAATGGACGCCACATACGCCATAGTTAAGGTTACGTAACTGAATGTAGTGACGTCACTAAATGCCACAGTGCAGTACTGTCATCACAATGTTTAAAAAAAATCTACGTTCAGAAATGAAAGGTGTGCAAGAAAAAGAATCTATCATGGGTATCAGGGGTAGATAGAAAAATCCGTCCCTCGCGATCACAGTCTGGCATCACTCGGCAAGCTTCGTGATGCCAGACAGTGATCCTCGGAACGGATTTTTCTACCTACCCCTCACACCAATGATAGATCCTTATAATGTTACAGGTAGAAAAATTCTAATTGCCATTTACGCCCACTCCTCGCCCCCAATGGTTAAAGTCAGTGATTTATTCTGCAACAAATAACTGGGCGGAAGCGTGCAACGCTATTTGGCGCCGTTCCAACGCCATTTTTGACATTTTGTTAATGTCATTATTCGTTTCCACGACGTTAGGCGGTGTTACGTCGCTTTTCTCGCGTCAAAAACGTAAGAAGTGCATGTAAACAACAGCGTAACAGTCAAAACTGTTGGCGGGATTTCTTTAAGCAATGGCGGACAGTTAAAAGAATCTGAAGGTTGCAATTACTTTTTCGTCGTTTTTTTATGTTAGAATCGAAATAGATCATCTCTAGTGCGTGATTTGTTGAGAGATAAATCACAGTTTATCGGTAAGTGATTTGATCTCGTGATCTGATCTACTTTACAACTGATCTCCAAACAGTGATATATTACTCAACAAATCACTTCTAGAGCTGATCTATTTCTTTATTTTGGTGAATAATCGCATATAACCCTTTCACCCCTGTGTTTCTGAAATGGACTCGTCCGCCTCTTAACTTGGACTAAAGCATTGATGGAAATGCTGTTTTAGTCTAAAATAATTATAATATGTGATAGGGAGAAAAGTACATAGATCACTAATACAGCCTTGCTGTATGAGCTAGCTTTTATAGCGACGTGGTATAGTGGTCTGGCTTTTCTACGAAGTTAAGCAACGTATGTCTTGGCTAGTACCTGGATAGGTGACCCTATATGGGTGGCCACTGCTAAACTTGGCAGGGAACCAATTCGCTCGGTTACATTTGGCGCTGCGAGCAGGGTTATGAAAGCAGAATGTAATTCCCTGACCCTGTACACATTGGCTCCTCACTCTGGAGTTTGCTTCCTTAGCATTCTCAGTTGACTTCGAGGGCGAAGTCAAAAGATGAGGGGGAGAAATCTGACAGGGATCACTAATGCAGCCTTGCTGTATTAGCTAGCTTTTATAGCGACGTGGTATAGTGGTCTGGCTTTTCTACGAAGTTAAGCAACGGATTTCTTGGTTAGTACCTGGATGGGTGACCCTATATGGGTGGTCACTGCTTAACTTGGCAGAGAACCAATTCGCTCGGTTACAAATAATAATAATAATAAACAAACAGAATGACAAACAAATAGATCCTGATGAGACGGCTCGGTACGAGGCGTACCGAACCGTCTCATCTGGATCTACACTGTTTACATGAGTACCTGTTTTGGTCTAGCTGGGTAAAAGGGATAAACTACAATTTTTTAGTGAATGCATGAAAGTAAAAATAAATACATTTTGTACGTTTTTAGGGTCTTGCAGCGGCTATGAGCACACATGTCCTAACGGATGGTGCATTTCATTGGATAGTTTTCGGGAGAGTAGTGATGCTTGTGGTGAGTATTCTAATAACTGAAGTACATGGAACAGGGTACTAATAATGGTGGTAAGGTCTGGGGCCAGCAAGAAGTGTACGGAGCTATATTTGGTAAAAAGCTTGACTCTGATCGGATAATAATAAATGAGACTATTTGAATTTATATCTTATTTAATTACAGACCAAATTTAAATATGTAAATAGTATTTAAGTGGGACAGTGTTAAAATCAGATCTGGTGAACGTCTTTTTTTGCATATTTTCCACCAAAATGAAGGTACATATGTATTCCAGTGCAGAAAAGTGCTAAAACGTGTTGATAGACTCCTTTTGACTATTTCTTTCTTTCTTTCTTTTTTTTTCATCCGTGTGAACTTTAATTTGAAACCAAATTTGGAAGACATTGAATGTTGAAAGGGTCATAATTTAGCAAAATGCTATGATGGAAGCTTATGGAAAAAAGTGAGCTCTGGTGTCTGCAGTGCATGTACACGAAAATAATTTAAATCCAGAAGGATTACACTACGAGTAAGTGAAGTCAATTTGATTGATTGGTCTAGAGCAATTTCAGAATGACATTTACCCTTTTTCAGAGGAGGAAACTTAGAACTATTTCGTTGGCGTAGATTTAATAAATAAACTACTTTACTCGCGTTTTCAACGTAAACAAGCCCATGTTGGAATTATAAGAAATGTAATTAATTTTTGTAGATTTTTATCGATGTTTAAACCTCGGCGAATCGCTCACAAACTAAATATAAGACCATTCAGACTTTTGGCAATTTCAGTGAATGCTTCGCCGTCGCATTACGAAAACACGCCTATATAATTTTGACCCCATTAAACCCCACTTTTAACAGTAAAACTTGGGTATACAGGGGCATACATTATTTTTCTTATTTCTGCTCAAAAACATAGATTGTAGGTACTCTTTAGAACCGCCTCGCCGAGGCGTTTCTAACGAGTACCCACAGTCTATGTTTTGAGGAGAAATATGAAAAAAAAGTCAGATTTTTTTTTTATCTGAAAATAGCCTTTTTTTGGTTGTAAAATTTTTAACATTTTTGAATAGGCGTGTTTTCGTAATGAATTCACAAAAATAAAATTAAACGACAACGCGAGATACGTATCTCCGAATTTGTGTGCCAAACGAAGACTCAAATCAGTCTGCGCATCCGCGCAGTCAGGTAAGAGTCTTCGTTTCCGCATGTCACTTTCTATCCATAATGCACCGATAGAAGTTTCTGATCACTGAGATTGTGAGAATGAATACACAGGCTGATCCGAATCTTCGCTGGTTCACATGTTCGAAGGTTTGTTTTCTGACGTCGTGGGTCAATTTATTCCTGTAGTAAGTACAAGATGAATTGGCATTCATAGTTGTAAAAGGCATTACCTTAACAAGTCTTTGTAAGATGAAAACACCACCCCATGAACCTCAATGATTTATGAGCCGCGACGCGAGAAAGGGTATTTCGGATATCCCGTCGAATCAATACAGCCGACTCTCGTTATCTCGAATTCCATGGGACTCTCTGAAACACTTCGAGATATCCGTACCTCGACATATCAGATTTTCAGAATTGAGGAAAAATAATTCGAACAACCACATTTAACAAATTCATATGTAATTGGACGCTTGAATTTAGAGATATATCGAAAATATTGTGGAAAAGAGGAGAAATTGGGACAAGATTTTCGAGATAAGCGGTTATTCGAGATAAGCGAGTTCGAGATAACGAGAGTGAACTGTATTTCAGTGTGCATGCCCAGCCCATTAGCGAGGCCACATGTTTCGTTCAGTGACTGATGTTTCTTCTTGGCATACCGCTTATGTGCGCGAACAGCATAGGTTCACACGACATATGCACGGCGCCGCGAAACTAAAGGCTCTTCGGATCAAATTTTCAGTGCGCATGCTCGACCCTAAGCATAGCCGCATATCTAGTTTTTTTTTGCTAAAGTTTCCCATTGACCTATCGCTTACGACAGCGAACAGCGTAGGTTCTGGCGAGACTGCGCGGATGCGCAGGCTCACCAGAACCTTTGCTGTTCGCACATACTATATTGGCTTTTTTCCCATGACAGGGTTTACAGATTTTTTTTCTGAATTTTGTGATTTGATAACCAGATTTTCAATTCGTTTGTTACTTCTAGGAATATTTAGTATCGGATAAATCTACCTTTATGTGCTAAATAACCGAACACTTCCTAATTGCTCATATTATATGGCAAACTTACTATGGTGTACATTACTCTAGATAAGAGGGTTAACATTGTCAAACGCTATCAATGTAACAACTGTATTACGTTGCAAAGTTCTGGATGGGGATGCTGGTTGGGAGGTCTGAGAGACGCTGTTCACTTGATTATTGTACATGCATTGAGTCTGTTATTTTCAAACTTTGATTTTGTTCCCTTCTTCTTAAGGTCCCCTTTTGGTTCAGATATTTTGAGATTATAACAGATATCATGTGCCCTGCATAAACGTAAAGCATTCATGCAGTATTTCAACACTGGGTTTGGGGTGAATGTTAGGTGCCAGTAAAATCCATTGAACCGCGTTGCGCTACGCGTAAACCATAAAAATTCGCCTTCAACATTGGCTTAAGGGAGAAGATTGGTGGTGCCAGTTAAATCGATTTACCCTCGTGCACCCTCGGTAAACCATAAGTATTCACGCCGTACTTCGACATTCGGTTTAGGGTGAAGGTTTGGTGTCGGCAAAATCGATTTCCCCCGTGCGCCCTGGGTAAACCATAAACATTCGTTTCGTACTTCGACATTAGGTTTAGGAGTAAAGATTTGGTGCCATTAAAATTGATTTACCACCGTGCATCCAAGGTAAACCATAAGCATTTGCTCCGTGATTCGACGTTAGGTCTAGGCTTAAGGTATGGTGGCAGTAAAACTGATTGAGCCTCGTACGCCCTGTGTAAACCATAGGCTTTCGCTCCGTTCTTCGTCATTGGGTTTAAGGTGAAGGTTTGGTGCCAGTAAAATAAATTTAACCCACGGTTACTCTGCATAAGCCATAAGCATTCAGCCCTTACTTCAGCACTGAGTCTTGGGTACACTTTGGTGCCTGTAAAATAAATTTAAATCCCGTGTGCCTTGCATAAATCACAAACATTCACACCTTACTTCGATATTTGGTATACTGTAAACGCTGGTGTCAGTAAAATCAATTTAACCCTAATCGCCTGTATAAATCATAAACAGTCACACAACTTACTTCGACATTGCGTTTAGTGTAAACTTTGGTGCCAGTAACATCAATTTTACCCTTGGGTGCCCTGCGTAAGTCATTAGCATACGCCCCCTTATTTCGACATTAGGTCTAGGTGAAGGCTTAGCCCGCCGTGGTTCAGCTGTTGGTTTTCAATTACTCTGGCACATAGCAGAATTAGCCATGAATACTCGTCTTTGCTTATTATAGTGTTTAATATGATTTTTTTATATTTTCTCCTTGATGCATTGACGGAATTGGGAGCCTTTATGCGAACAGATTTTTCTTATGTATTTCTGTATCAAGAGTATAGCATCGGGGCCAGGGTGAAGTTGGCTAGCTGTAAAAGTGCTTTGAACCCCCGGTGGTATATTTTATTGATCGTTCTAAGGCGGTGGCCTCGGTGGTAGTCTTACTCTTTGTTGCTTTGTATTTATTCTATGAAGAGATTTGTTTTAAGTTTTGCCTTGTGTTATTTTGTTCTTGTGTTTTTTTCAGTCCTTTGAACATTGCAATTACCTCGCTTGGGGAAAAGAGAGCAAATCATTGTGCTTTTCGCACGTTTGTTCGATTTGCGCTTGTTTGGTTTTGTCTGTTTTCTGTTCCTCTTGGCGTCTAGGAAGGGCTGCGACTTGTGATTGTGGCACTCCCTGGACTTTTCTCTTATCTGTTTTGGTGCCAGTAAATTTATGTAACACTCGTGCGCCCTGAATAAAGCACGTGCATCCTACTTCAATATTAGGTTAAGAGTCAGAGTTTGGAGCCAATAAAATTTAATTTAACCCCCGAGCGCTCTGCGTAAACCGTAAACATTCATCCATGACGTCGGCATTGGGTTTAGTATAAACTTTGGTGTCAGTAAAATCAATTTTACCCATGTGCGTCCCGTGTAAATCATTAGCAGACGCTCCTTATTTCGACATTCAGCTTAGGGTGAAGGTTTGATGCCAGTAAAATCAATTTAACCCCCGTGAGCCCTGCGTAAAACATTCACCCCCTACTTAGACATTAGGTTTAGGATAAAATTGTGGTACCTGTAAACTAAATTTAAGCCCCGCTCGCCGTGCACAAATCATACGCATTCACCCCTTACTTCGGCATCGGGTTTAGTATAAACTTTGGTGCCAGTAAAATCAGTTTAACCCTTATCGTGTCATTTCCAATTGACCGAGATATCCACGATGTTGCTCTCAGGCCTAAAACATGTATCGGTGCCAGTAAAATCAGTTTAACCCTCGTGCTCCCTGCATAAATAATAAACATTTACACATTACTTCGACACTGGGTTAGTGTAAACTTTGATGACAGTAAAATCAGCAAAATGTGTAACAAAGTACAGGGCGCATGGAGAGCAAAATTGCACCCTTATCGTGTCATTCACTCATAAGATATTGAATGTCAAACATGGCTAGCGATGCAAAAGCAAGCTTTTCGTCAAAAGCTGAGTACCGTGCTGTAATTCGGTACATGTATTTGAAAGGGAAAACAGGTCGGGAAATACATTGCGAGTTGACCAATGTTTGTGGGTCTTCTGCACCATCATATGCATAAGTTAAATTCTGGGTTGGGGAATTCAAACGCAGTAGAACGTCTTTAGAAGACGAAACCAGGTCTGGACGCCCATCAGATGCCACCGATGAAGAAATGTGTAACAAAGTACGGGATCTGGTGTACTCCGATAGGCGAGTTAAGGTGGAAGAAATAGTGAATGCATTACACATTTCGCATGGTAGCGTTTCAACAATTTTACATAATCGCTTGGGTAGGCGCAAGCTAACAGCCTGTTGGGTCCCAAAATCCATTAGCGACGAACAAATGGCTACCAGAGCATCAGTATGCAGCGCATTGTTAAAGCGGTTTAGGTCACAGGAAGAGAATTTCCTTTCACGTCTGGTGACTGTAGATGAGACCTGGGTCTATTATTATGAGCCAGAGAATAAAGCTCAAAGTCGCCAGTGGGTAGGATCTCCAAGGCCAAAGAAGTTCAAAACGCAACCCTCTGCTGGCAAGGTGATGGCAACTGTATTTTGGGACGCACAAGGCGTTATTATGTTGGACTTTCTAGCAAAGAAAGGTACAATAACAGGTGCGTATTATGCAAATTTGCTCGACCAACTGAGAACTGCGATCCGTGAAAAACGCCAAGGTAAACTCTCCAAAGGGATTCTGCTCCAACAGGACAATGCGAGAGTCCACACTTGCAAAATTGCAATGGATGCTGTTGATCGGAATGGGTACGAGCTAATACCACAACCCGCCTATCCTCCGGACTTAGCTCCTAGTGACTATTTTCTATTCCCAAACTTGAAAAAGGATATCCGTGGACGTCATTTTCGGTCCAACGAAGAAGTCGTGGCGGCAGTTGAGGAGTGAGTCAGAGACAAGGACCCTTACTTCTTCAGTTCTTGGCTGATGGCACTGGAACACCTTTGGTCCAAGTGCATCATTCTATAGGGCAATTACATCAAAAAAGAAAAGATCAATCTCACCCAGAAATAAGTTAGGCTGTTTTTTATTGACGCCCTCGTAGACAGGATCCAGACAATGAATACGACAAAACATGAAAAGAAAAACAGCAGCGAACACCAACAAGGCCACATGGAGACTATCAACAACACCAGAACCACCGTCTAAGAATCGTCAGGTGTAAAAAAAAAATAATAAAAATAAAAAAAATAAAATAAAAAATAAATAAAAAACTAGGACAGTGGGAATGTGTGTATGTTGGAGAGGGGCATAAATCGATTTACTGGCACCAAATATTCACCTTAAACCTAAGATGGAAGTACCGACCTATTGTTTATGCAGGGCGCATGGAGATTAACTCGATTATACTGGCACCAAACTTTTATCCTAAACCCAGTGTCGAAGTAAGGGGCAAATGCTTATGGTTCACTCAGGGTGCAAGGAGGTTAAATCGATTTGACTGGCACCAAATCCTCACCTTAAACCATATGTGGAGGTACAGGGCGACTGCTCATTACGCAGGGCACACGCGGGGTAAATCGATTTTACTGGTACAGAACGTCATCCTAAACCCAATGTCGAAGTACTGAGCGCAAGGGGTTTAATCAGTTTTTTCGCCAATTCTTCTCAAAACTTATGTGGAAGTACAGGGCGAATGTATAGTTAACGCAGAGAGCACGGGAGTGTGTGTGTGTGTGTGTGTGTGCGTGTGTGTGTGTGTGTGGTGGGGGGGGGGGGGCGAGGGGGGCGGGGGGGTGGTAATCAATTTTACTGGCACCAACTTTTATCCTAAATCCAATGTCGAAGAGATTTTATATGGTTTACGCAAGACACAAAATAGTTAATTGATTTTACTGGCAGAAAACGTTCTTTCATAACTCAGTCAAAAGTGGAGGCGCATGCTTTACACAGGGAGCACAAGGTGAGGGGTGGGTTGTTTGTGTGTGTGTGTGGGGGGGGGGGGGGGGGGGTGGTGTAAATTAATTTTACCAGCACCAAAATTTCACTCTAAATCCAATGTCGAGGTACGGAGTGGAAGTGGGTTAAATCAATTTTACTGACCCACCTTAAACCCCATGTTGAAGTATATTGGGGGTGCTTTTTGCACAAGGCGCATAACAGTTTGGGTAAATCAATTTTACTGGCATCAAACTTTCACCTAAGCCCAATGTCGAAGCACGGGATTAAATTGATTTTACTTTTACCAAATCTTTGCCCTAAACCCATGTCAGAACAAATGCTTATGGTTTACGTAGGGCGCACTGAAGTTAAATTCATTTAACTGCAACCAAATTTTGCCCTAAACCCAATGTCGAAGAAAGGTGTGAATGCTAATGAATAACGCAGGGTGCACTCCGGTTAAATGGATTTTACTGGCCTCAACCTTTAGCCCTAACCCAAAATCGAAGTTAGATGTGAATACTTATGATTTTACTGGCACCAAACCTTTAATCTGAGACCCAATGTCGAAGTCAGGGATGAATGCTTATGGTTTACACATTACTTCGACATTGGGTTAGTGTGGACTTTGATGACAGTAAAATCAGCAAGGGCTGGTTACTTATTGACGTGCCTTCGTAGCATTGTGACCACCTCATTGGGGGAAGAGAAAGTATGGCGCATGGGGGACTAAATTGATTTTACTGGTACCAGACAGTTACCCTAAACCCAATGTCGAATTAAGGGTGGCTGGTTATGGTTTACGCAGGGCGCACGGGCATTAAATCGATTTTTGTGTCACCAAACTCTTATTCTAAACTCAACGTCCAAGTAGGGGACGCATACTTTACGCAGGGCGTACGTGGGTTAAATAGATTTTACTGACACCAAACCTTCACCTTAAAAATTGTCAAAAAACGGGGAGTATGTTTATGATTTTTGCAGGGCGCACGGTGGTTAAACTGATTTTACTGACATCAAAGTTTTCACTAACCTAATGTCGAAGTAATGTGTAAATGTTTATTATTTATGCAGGGCGCACGAGGATTAAACTGATTTTACTGGCATCAATACCTGTTTTAGGCCTGAGAGCAAAATTGTGGATGTCTCGGTCAATTGGAAATGGGATAGGCTGGTTACTTATTGACGTGCCCTTGTAGCATTGTAACCACCTCATTGGGGAAGAGAAAACTGATTATTTTGCATTGCTTTGGTTTATGCGATGTGTATTGACTTGATTTGGTTACTCTTCTTCTTTGTCAACTCATGGGGGCATTTGTTTCTCTCTTTGAGTAGACACAATTTCAGAAGGGAGGCAAACCACTTCAAAGAAGTGCCTCTCCAGAAACTGTGTCCATTCACTTTAACTTTTGAAGAAAAAAGGTTTTTACAAAGGCTATTTTTAAGTCAAATGTAGATTTTTTCGAGTTTTTCGAGTGTATTTTAGACAAAATGAAGAGCAAAAAAAAAAAAAAAAAAAAAAAAAAAAAAAAAAAAAAAAAAAAAAAGAATTCTTCACCTCGTTTGCAGTTTCAGAGCCATAAATACCTGCTGTGATGATAAAATAAAGATGTTTATAGGGTTTGGAGGATTTGAAGCATTTACAAGATTTAAAAAAAAGTTTTTAAGCTTCAATCGGGGGGAGGGGTGGAAAGGGGGATTTTAACAATAAACTTCAGTTGCTAACACTTCGTTTTATATTTCAGGGATTTGGCAAACCACATCAAACTCGATGTTTCCGTTCACGACGACATCTTCTCCTTTATCTGGTAATAAACTGAATCTACTGTCCTTTTGATATAATGCGGAATGACGTTTTTGCTTGGCATTTTATTTTTGTAGTAAATATTTTGTTCTGATTGGCCATATCTTACCAGAGTTCATTGGTTTTTTCTTTTTATGTCTTTTGTTCTCAAATATTTACCATAAAGTTAAATTTACGGTCATATATTGGTTAGACCTATAGTAAAACATTTTTGTTTTATAGAGTTTTTATCTTAGAAAATATATTGTATATTGCTTTGGCGGTTTTTAACAAATGATATTTCGTAATAATACTGTGAAAAAAAAAATGACGAAAAATAAACAAGAGCAATTTGTTGAAAAGAAAAAAGGGAGAAAAGTCCAGAGAGTGCCACAATCACAAACCGCAGCCCTTCCCAGACACCGTCCAATATACTTACCCTACTGATTTCTGCATAATTTGCAGCCATTTTTTCGGTAGGGTGAGTTAAAATATTCGATTTATTATTAAAACTAATGAATAGAAGAGACCTTTTTTGCATAGATAATTACAACAAAAGAGTTTGCATTTTAAATCATAACAAGAGTTTGCAAGTCTACTTATGTGTACAGCGCTAGACAAAAAAAAAAAAAAAAAAAAAAAAAAAAAATGATGTGGTTACACTGTGGGTTAACGTTCAATTCTGTTCCTTCTTAACATTGAGAGAAATTAAAAATGGTTCAGAGTCTGTAACCAGTAAAGCCAAAATATTACGATGCTATTTAGTTCTCGTGAACTTAAAATCTAGTTATGCCCTCCTTTAACTTTATAATGGAATTATTGCAAATCTCCCAAAAGTGACCAAAACCGAAATTTCGATTTGGTCACTTTCTGCAAATTCGAAAAAAAAAAAAAAAAAAAAAAAAAAAAAAAACAAGAAAAAACCACACACACACACACAAAAAAAAAACAAAAAAAAAAAAAAAAAAAAAAAAAACATGGCTTGTCATTTTCGGAACATTTGCTTTTGGTGAATTTGCGGTAACTCCACCAGTTCTTCCGTAACAAAGTGTTTCGGCTTGATCACTTTTGGTGGATTTGCGGTAACTCCACCAGTTCTTCCGTTACATAGTGTTTCAGTTTGATCACTTTTGGTGGATTTGAGATAACTTCACTAGTTCTTCCGTAATAAAGTGTTTCGGCTTGATCACTTTTGGTGGATTTGCGATAACTCCACCACTTCTTCCATTACAAAGTATTTCGGACGGATCATTTTTCAAAGATTTGTGATAATTCCAAAAATCCATCTACTTCTAAGCTTGAATTTTGCACCGATAACTTTCATAGCTTTTAAAATGAATAAGCGTTGTGTTTTGCCTAACTGTTTACGGGAGCTATAATTTCTGAATTTTTATGATGGAATGGAATTGCATGTTCTAAATCGGCGTTGTATATTTTTTATTTACCTGGTCCTGCTGGTACCGGATATGCCCTGCCTTTACAAACAGTGTAGATCCAGATCAGTTCGAAGCCAATTGATCTGGATCTATACTGTTTGTCATTCAGTATGTGAATTTGTATCGGTTCCCAGTCGACTTGTGCTTGTGCTTTAGCCAACTCGCACTTAAGTCAATTCTTTCTCATTTAGGTCAAATCGTACTTATCAATTTGATTAATTCTTACTCATATGGTTAATTTGTCCTCAAGTTTAAGTAAACACGTACTCATTTTGGACAACTTGTACTCAGTTTGCTCAATTTGCACTCGATTTGTTCTCATTTTGGGACTTCCTAGTTGGAAAAATATATATACTGAACACAAAATAAACGCAAATAATTGGACTCATTTACTGTCTTTCAGTAGCAACACATGCGCACACCTGCATGGAATATCCGTGAGAGCGTGTGGCAGGATAGATGGATAGATAGATAGATAGATAGATAGATAGATAGATAGATTTCTCTCTTTATGTATGATAAAAGCAATTACTTGTTGAGCTTTTAAACCTTAGACAGATGTACTTACACAAAATGCCATTTTATACCTGTAGGTTAATTTGAAGGTATATAAGACTAAACTTTTGCTCCACAATTGCGTAACCCATTGAAGATTGGAGGCCCCTAAATGGGTAACTGACAAACAGTGCAGGCCTAGATCAGATGCCGCAAACTGCAGTCTGATCATGGTATTCACTGTTTGCAAATAGTTCAACCTTTTTTTTTTTGTCGCACCTGCTATAGCAGGGCAAATTAGGCGTGCCAGTTTCCGTACCTTCGTCCGTTCGTCCATCTGTCAACTTTTATCCTGGGTGTCTTGTGAGTGCGACTCCTCTTACATTTTTTTACCAATAGTTTTGATTTTTTTCTTGCGTTTTCTTCATGGTATGAGGATGTGCATGTGGTTGGATATATAAATTAGATTATTCTTTGTCACTTTTTCCGCATTGTGAATTTAGTCATTTTACGCCCTCAGTATGTGGGTACCTTTTGTGAGCGCAACTCTACTTACAGTTTTGTACTTATTAGTTCGAAACTTTGCATTGTTTTCATAGAATGAGGATGTGTATGTGGTTTGGGTATAATTGTTAGAACAACTTATGTCTTTTTTCCACCTTGTAAACTTAATCATTTATATATATATATTGACAGTGGATTCCACTTGTGCGCGCAACTCCTCTTACAGTTTTGCACCGATCGTTTTGAAACTTTGCAAATGTTTGTTTTTATGGTATGAAAATATGCATGTGGTTTAGATATAATTATAAGACTATTTTTTGTCACTTTTTCGACATTGTGAACTTAGTCAATTTTCACTCTTTATATATAAACAGTTGGTACCACTTGTTAGTGCAACTCCTCGTACAGTTTTTTACCTATTATGAAACTTTGCATGCGTTTATTTCATGGTATGATGATGTGCATGTGGTTTGGATATAATTGTTAGATATTTCTTTTTATTTATTTATTTATTTATTTATTTTTTTTAACTTTTTTCCACATTGTGGACTTAATCATTTTTCACCCTCAATATACAGACAGAGGGTACCTCGTTGGTGCAAGTCCTCATACAATTTTATACCAATCTTTTTAAAACTTGTTTTCTCCATAGTCTGAAGATGTGCATGTGCTTTTCATATAATCCTTGCCTTAATTTTTATCACTTTTTCTACTTTTTCAACTTTGTCATTTTCTGACCTCAAAATGTATAGAAAGTTGGTACCATGTGATTACAACTTCTCCTACAATTTTAAACCGGTCTTTTTGAAACTTTGTATATGCCTTCTCCCGGGTCTGCTAAAGTGCATGTGGTTTGAATATGATCTTTAAATCTTTTTATTGTCACCGTTTTCACTTTAACTTAAAGTTTGTCATTTTCTTATCTCCGATTTTATGAAAGTATACAGACTGGCTACCTTTAGACCCAACTTCTCTTGCATCATATAAAACATTATAATTATTTATTTTTCGGGTGTGTTGGTTGAAGGGGGGGGGGGGGGAGGGGGGAGGGGGAGCGGGAAGGTGTGACATCAAATTTTCCAAAGTTCGATCTATTAATTCTTTAGGAATATCTACATCATATAGCCTGGCATACCTAAAAACGAAGTGGTCCCTTGCAGTATCCAGTATAAAGTGTGGGAGAATTTAGTCCGTCTTTAATGGGTAAAAATATGCTTTTAGCGTATTTTGCATTCAGTTAAATGGTGCTTCATGGTACCCATTTATGCCCGGCGATCTCTTCCACCTCAAAGATTTACAACAAAGCAATTTTACTACCTGTCTAAATATTGCTACACGAGCGACAGAAAGTGTAGATCCTTATCATTCTGCAGTGTCTGTTCTGTGTCTACAATATTTGTGCAGATCTGTCTGTTCCAATACTTAGAACTAATACAGTAGGTCTATTTCCGTATTTGGTATTATGTGAACAACAGACCACACAGTTTTATCTTAATATGCTCTGTATTTGAAATAATAATACTAATCATTTGTATTGCAATACTATTGTATTATAGGGATCAAACATGGTTTTTCATACATTAACATTCGCCAGGTCCCGTGGGAGGTGTTGAAAACCGAGGCCAAAGGCCATGGTTTTCAACACCTCCCAAGGGACCTGACGAATGTTAATACATTGAAAAACCATGTTTGATCGCTATTATTGCATAAAAACTGAAAACATTTGCTACATTTCGAGTTATTTCTTGCACTATTTTGTTACGCCTTTTCACCGATGTCTCGCGAACGTAATTTCCACAGACTATGCACGTTCTAGGGCCGGGCAGTACACATCTCGTAACGGCAGCAAATCTGTGGCCCCGGTACGATCATATTGAAAGTTGCGTAGCCGTGCATTAACAGCGCGTGAATTGCCTTGTTAATACACGGCTTTTCGCCGGTTAATGCACGGCTGTTAATAAAGTGCGGCATTGCTTTTTATGCAATAATACTACTTAGTTCATTCCAGTTAGACTATAAATTGTTAGACAAACCTGCTTCCATCGCTCGAAAGAATAGTCTTAGTTTAAAACTGAAGCTTAACATTTCTAGCTCACCTGAGCACATTTTGCTCTGTGAGCTATTCTGATAGGCCAGCGCTCCGGCGTCCGTCGTCTGTCAACAATTGTCATCTCTCCTCCTAAACCACTGGGCCAATTTAGACCAAACTTCAGTAGAATGATCCTTGGGAGGTACAAACTGAAAGTTGTTCAAAAATTCGGAATCCAAGCAGAACTCTGGGTGCTATGGCAACAAATGGATGAAAATTAGCAAAAACCTTTAAAAAATCTTCTTGTCTGAAACCAGAAGGCCCAGGTCTATGATATTTGGTATGTAGCTTTACCTAATAGACTATTACCAAAGTTGCTCAAGTTATAGCCCTTGGGTCAAAGTTGGCTCCGCCTTAGAGGTCAAATGTTTTACACAAACCCTTAAGGGGAAACAATCTTCTTGTCTGAAGCCAGAAAGCCCAGGTCTTTGATATTTGGTACACAACTTTGTCTAGTAGACCTATATCAAAATTGTTCACATTAGAACCCTGGGGTCAAAATTGGCCCCGCCCTAGGGGTCACATGTTATACACAGATCCTTACAGGGAAAAACCTTAAAAAATCATGTCTAAAAACCAGAAGACCCAGATCTTTGATACTTGGTATGTAGCTTCATCTAGAGGACCTCTAGCAAGATTAATCAAATTATAGCCGTGGGGCCAAAAATGGCCCCGCCCAGGGGCCAACACATTTTACATAGACTAACATAGGGAAACACCCTTAAAAATCTTCTAGACTGAAAGCAAGTGTTTGATATTTGATATGTATATTCATCTAGTGGACCTCTACCAAGATTGTTAAAATTGTAGCACGAGTCAAAATTGATCCCACCCTAGGGGTCACATGTTATATATAGACTAACATAGGGACACCCTTTAAAAGCCTTTTTGACTGAAACCAGAAGTCCCAGATCTTTGTTATTTGATATGTAGCTTCACCTTGTTGACTTCTACCAAGATTGTTCAAATTGTAGCCCTGGGGCCAAAAATGTCCCCATCCCGGGACCCACGTGTTTTTAGATAGCTTTACGTAGGGAAAACCTTTAAAAATCTATTTGTTTGAAACCATAAGGCCCAGGCCTTTGACATTTGATACACAGCTTTGTCTTGTAGACGTCTGCCAAGATTGTTCAAATTATAGCCCTGGGGCCAAAAATGCTCCCGCCCAGGCCCGACATGTTTTACATAAACTTGGGAAAACCTTTAAAAATCTTCTTGTCTAAAACTGGATGGTCCAGGTATTTGATATTTGGTATGTATTTGAGTCGAATAGACCACTACCAAAGCTGTTCAAGTTATATCCCTGGGGTAAAAAATGGCCCCGCAATGGGGCCCAGTTGTTTTACATAGACTTATTTAGGATGGCCCCATTCTAAGTATTGAAGCAGGAATAAGAAAAATGCCATAGAGTATTATTACCCATGCCCAAGACTTTAAGGTCTACAAAACACGCTTTGAGTTTTTGTGTCATAACTTTTATGTTAAAATATTTAAAGTGCTTATAGTTTTCTAACAGAATGATGAATTTGGTTAATATTTGGTATGATGTTAGATATCAATCCAAAGTATCCAAATTTACCTCCGTTTGTTTGTTTATTTATTCATTCATTCATCCATTTGTCCGAAGGCCTATAATACTGTACAAGCCGACGTACTTTAATCTGTGCCAAGCACCATCACATTCCTCATAAGGCCTGTATAAAAACAATTATTAAACCTGCAGCCTGTCATCTGAAAACTTTCATTTTCATCAAATTTTAAACATACATAGTCCGATGAAGAGAAACCACAGTCTTTTAGAATATACTAGAGACAATAATACTCAGGTGAGCGAATTAAGGCCCTCTGGGCCCTCTTGTTTTTACTTATTTTCCAAGTGTTGTCAGCTGTAGAAATAGTTATATCATATAGATTACTGGCATCCGCATAGCTTAAAATATGAATAAGATTCTAAAGTGATCAAGAGCTAAAACGCTGATCATTTTGAATTATGTCTAACAGGGATATTCACAATCTGCAGATTACAATATTGTGTTGTTTGTTAAAATATATATGGCCTTTCCTGATGTTACATATGTAACGAAATCAATAACAACATATAAAACTGAAAAAAGGTAAGAGAAAAGTCCACAATCACAAACCGCAGCCCTTCCCAGACCCCAAGAAGTTTGATTTCTTTTTGTATACCCCGCCACATAATAGTCGCGGGGTAATATGGTTTCACACTGGACGTCCATGTGTCTGTCCCTGCGTCCGTATTTCGTTTCCGGATCCTATCTTTAAGTAATCAATGGATAAAAGAAAGGTAAGAGAAAAGTCCAGAGAGTGCCACAATCACAAACCGCAGCCCTTCCTAGACCCCAAGAGGAAGAGGACACCGACAAATCGAAACAAGCACAAACCGAACAAACGTACGATAAGCACTTAGATTAGCTCTCTCTTCCCCAAGCGAGGTAATCGATCGCTTCGTAGAATAAACCACAAAGCAACAAAGAGTAAGACTAACACCGGGACCACCGCCTTAGAACGGTCAGGAGAGCAAACAAACGGGGGGGCGGGGGGGGGGGGGGCGGGGGGTTTTAAAGCACTTTTACAGCTAGCTAACTTCACCCTGGGTCCCGATGCTACTCTTCATGGATTTTTACCAAATTTGGTATGTGCATTGATATTGTAGAGGTTTGGTTTGGGTTGGCTAATGGGCAAATTTCGTCAAAATTTGACGGAGTTATCTGCCAGAGACACGTTCATATTTTCGTTTCCAGACGATAACTTCAGTAAATATCAAAGGATTTTAACCAAATTTAGTACATGCATAAATATTAAAAAGATATCTGGTCTGTGACAGCTAATGGGCAAATTTCATCAACTTTTGACAGAGTAAAATCCCTGCGTCACGACAATAGAGGACTATTGTCGTTTAAGGTTTTTATTTAAGAATGTTTTGTGTCAAATAGTGTTGGGTTTTACATTTTAAGAAAACTACTTGCATATATGTATTCATTAAACTATCTCATTTAAGGTATACAAATTTTCTACAAATTTTCAAAACTATTCGAACAAGTCTTTTCTCACTAAATAATGAAAACCAATATATATTTTGCAAGGATTTTTCATCAGGTGAAAAAAATCTATATTTTCTTTCTTTTCTTCGGTTGAATATATTAATCCTTATCTTTCTTATGTTCCTCTATCATTCCTACCACTTATCATCTTATTATTTTGTGTAAATCCTTTTTCGACTTCTTGTTATTATTGATCGCTTGTCCATGTCATGAATTTTGCGACTTTTCATGAAGATCATTCGCGGCGATTGTAGACATACAAAAGCGCTGTAGGACAATCACAAACATTGTTTAAAAGGTTCTTATTGTTCCGGGATACGACTTGCTCTACTTGTTGAAGAAACCTGGATCCTTGCAGACAGTCGGCGAAGTTACTCCGTAAGAAGATCAGTGATGACAAGGAGGAGACGGAACAAGAAAACAAGATTGGCTGACAATTCAGATCCGTCTGATGACAATTGGCAGCACCACCCCACAAGGCTATACTGCAAGGGGTAAGACCCCATCAAGGTGGCGACTGCTCGGATGCTGAGTGAATCTAAAATGCAAGTCCACCAATCACCGGTCACTAGTCACCAGTCAAGCACCGTAGAAAAGTCCCTTGTCAACCAGTCATTTATCTGCCAGAACGGCCAACCAGGCACCGACCAGGCAGTTTATTACCAGTCACCCAGGCACCGGTCAACCAGTCACTGGTCACCAGTTATCCAGTCTCCGGTCATTCAGTGATTACCAGTGACGGGCACCGGGCATTACATCACCAGGCACCAGTCGCCAGTCACCGGTCACTGGACACCAGTCAATTCACCAGCCACCAGTCATCACACTTCGGTCAACTGATAATGATTACCTGGTAGCAAATAAGACACTTAGGAGTTCTGACCAGTTATTGCCGAATGAGCCTTAGAACTCCGCTACCTCAAAGAGGGTATTACTACCTCTAGAGCTAGACTTTAGTCACATGTCTGACCCAAGTATAATTATAGGTCCGCCTAGTAATTCTTGGGTATCAGCTGATAGGCACACATCTCAATCTTGGCGAAGAAGAAGATTTGCTCAAAACAAAACACAAGACAAAGAAGAGGAGAAGACATAGATTGTATTCTTCTTTCTCCTCTGCTAGATCCTCTTCAGCTTCTTATAGGAGAGGCAGAAGCTGTAAGAGGTCCAAACACTCATACAAGATAAGTAGAAGACGATCGACGTCTTCTTCTTCTTCAAATCATTCAATTAATGATTATGGAAGATATAAAAGAACAAGATTATCGCCACAGGTTACAGATGTTCCGAGTTCTCTGCAACCTGCTAGGACTATTGATCAGACACCGGTTATTCATGTGGTGCAACAACCAAGGAATTCAGATTCCGAATCGGATTTTGAAACCTGGTTCTTTGACAGGGCTATTAATGAGGTGTTTACACTACTTCCTCGGGAGTTAGGTCCTAAACCGACCGAGGGAAATACTCCTACAAAGCCACTTTCAGGAATAGAGCACTTGATTGAGACTCGTGTTCTCCATTATTAATGCTTCCACAGTCTAAACTGGTGGAAATACCACAAAGTTCATACAGAGCGAAATAGACTCCGAAAGCTTGACGAAAGATTGGCTATGCCCTCAGCATTTAGTTTCGTCCATCGCTCCGAAGAAATACTACAAAAAACAGAACCAGTGTATTCCCAAGGAAAATCTTCCACAACTAGTAGTTGACGCTTCGCTTTTGGACATTTCTAGTAGGGGAAGATGTTCTGTCCCAGTTAAAAATCTAGAATTCTGGGAAAAGAGAGCTCGCAAATTAGTGGCGACCAATTCGCCCGCGGATTTGTTCTTTTCAGCAGCCTACTTATGCCTCCAACAAGAGTCCCTGTCGGTCACAGCTCTGTATAGACTCTTGGAAGCCGTGTCAAAATCCATTAGACGTTCGGCAGCAATGTCAACTATTCCGGCCACTGAGCTGTTTTAGGCTAGAAGCAACGCCGCAATACCACCTCAAAGCTACTACTGGAAAATTCCGGTTACGAATTAAGCGGTGTTGTGATCAATGCTAAATCGTTGTTCGGTAATAAAATCAAGGAAGTTGCTTTATCTAACTAAGTAGCGCAACAACAGAGATTTCTATTCTTCCTCAACCAATACTAACCAACAACAAAAAGCATCTTATTCGGCTATAAGAACGTTTAAAATACCCAAACAGCCGAACAAGTCATCTAGACCTAAACATTCTCAACCGTACAGGTCTTAAACTCAGACCTAGTCCTTTACGTCCGGTACTAGAAAGGACTAATAAGAGGAGCAGTAACTCCAAACCGTTCCCCACCCCTAAACAAGTCTTATCCTTCACAAAGTTCTGAAAGCCAACTTTTTTCACTGCCTATGTTACCATGTCCAGATATTCCAGTAGGAGGAAGATAGACCCCTTTTATGGAACCGTGGGGAGAATAAACAAACAACAAATGGATCCTCTCTATCGTTCGAGATGGTTTCAGGATATTATTCAAGTCAATCCCCCCTCTTTCGTCAGTTTCGATAAATCTGACTGAATCAATCTTCCTCCCCGTTACTTGCAGAAGAAATCGCTGTGAACTTCTCCAGAAACGGACAGTGAAAAAAGTACAAGATTCAGAAACTCCAGGATTTTCTTCCCGGCTATTTCTTGTTCCAAAAAAGAATGGAAAGTTATGTCCGATAATAGACCTTTCTACGCTAAGTCAATAAGGAAGCAAACATTCAAGATGGAGACAGTCAGCCAGTAAGTGAATCGATATTGGTAAACGACAGGACTGTCTCCATAGACCTGACAGATGCTTACTTACATATTCCAATTCAACCACGATCCAGGAAGTATCTTCGGTTCATGTTCATGGTCTTACCCTTCGGAATGTCCCTAAATCCGTGGATTTTTACCAAACCGCTGGACGTTATAGCCGCACCTGCGTCAACCTGCCATCTCGGCATTTCCATACCTACACGATTGGCTTATAAAAGATATAATTCGCAACCGGCTAGTATCTCACACAATATATTGCCTCCAAACTGTACAAAGTCTAGGTTTCGTTTCAAATCTAAAGAAGTTAGACTGTCCGTTTGGTTTTCTGCTAGTGATGTTTCCATTAGGGTGTAGTTATTTCGTGTTTGTGTTTCTTTTCCTTTGATGTCTCTGATGGGAGGTGTGGGATAATTTTATCGATTCCTGATCATTGCCTTCCCTTCTATTTTGATTCCAGCCCAGATATTTACGTTTATAGGGATGGAACTTCTGACACAACAGAACATAGTCAGGGTACCACAAGACCGAGTCGATTCTCAACTTCTGACTATTAAACTGTTTGTTTCTCAGACTCAAGTTTCGGCCGGAACTTTCCTTTTCTCTTTTGGGCAAAATCAGTGCAGCAGCAGACTTCGGTCTCACGGACTACACGTACGACCGCTTCAAATATGTCTTTTATCTGTCTGGAGACCTTACATTCTTCCAATCAATCATTACGTTCCGATCAACAACATGATTCTATACCATTTGAAATAGTAGATGGGCACCAGTCGCGTCATCCTACGGAACCCAATATATTCCTTTTCACGGATGCCAGTCAATTTTGATGGGGAGCTCATCTCGAGCCGATGATACTATCCTTTCAAGGTCGCTAGTCCGAAGACCAATCTCAGCTCCATATCAATACCCAAACTCTTACCCCAAACACTAACTCACAAGGTTGAAATGGTTCATACGCGGGCTGCTCGTTGGACACTTAGTCGCTATTCAACCTATGACAGTGTCACTAACATGCTCAGAGAGGTTGGATGGAGGTCTCTTGAGGACAGGCGTGCAGATGCACGTTTATGTCTATTTACAAAATAGTGCATGGGCTTGTAGCAGTACCAATGCCACCATATGTTGTACACCCCGAGTTTTTACACAACATTTAAAGTCTCACCCACTGGCATTTATACAAATCCACACATCTGCCGACTATTACAAGTACTCATTCATCCCCCCCCCCCCTCGCCATTGTTGAATGGAATAGGCTGCCTCCGAGAATCGCATTGCTGCCAGACCATGAATCCTTCAGACTGGCAGTCAGCTGTCTGACCTACTCCATGCCTTAGACCGGAAGCATTGTTTTTAACCATTTATCTTTGCACTTTGTCTTGATCAAACTTTTAACATTTTAACTTATTATCTTTATTTCATCCTCACTATATTTCACCTCTTTGTCTTAGTTTTAACTTTCACTGCGCTGACGCACGTTCTGAAGCACACCGGACACCTGCACATAATCCCCGCGAGGGGGTGATGCAGTATCAGTAGATAGATATTCTAGAAATGATGGCCATTCGTTTAGCACTGAAGAAGCCATAAAATACATTCACCAATCTTGTGTTATGATCTTGACCGACAATACCACAGTGGTCTCCTATATCAACAAACAAGGAGAAACACATTCCCCCAAACTATGCGTAGAGGTATGGGAGATCCTCCATTGATGCCTGGAACACTATATCGTGATCAGAGTTTGTCATATTCCAGGCAGATTCAATATATTGGCTGACCATCTTTCGAGATTGGACAGATCTCTCAAAACAGAATGGGCTTTAGATCAATCAGTAGCGAATTCCATTTTCCAAATGCTCAATTATCCCGCTGTAGATTTGTTTGCGACACGATTAAATCACAAACTCCTTTAGTATGTATCTCCAGTTTCGGACAATCACGCCTTAGCGACAGACGCATTGTCAATGGACTGGAATGGTCTTCATGCACATGCATTTCCACTAACAATTATGATACCCTCAGTACTAGGCAAGATTCTACAATATCGGTGCAGAATAGTTCTTATTGCTCCTCTTTGGACTCAAAGTCCGTGGTGTTCAGAGGTGTTTCAACGATTAGCATCAGCTCCAATTCATCTTCCGCTCTTTCCAAAACTATTGACACAAGCAAAAGGAAAGTTTCAACACCCAAATCTCCCATTACTCGCTCTTCACGCTTGGGAGTTATCAAACAATCAATTAGAGATAAAAAGTATTCGCAAAACTGTGCAGACTTTGTCTCAAAATCAAGACGAGTATCTACTCAGAAATTCTATGATTCAAAATGTGTCGTCTACTCAAACTGGTGTTATAGAAAGAAGGTTAATCCGGTCTCGGCCCCTCTTACAGTAATAGCCGACTTCTTTATTTACCTTTTCTCTGAGAAAAAGTATCAAATATGTACCATCAAGGGTTATAAAGCCGTGATCTCAAATACTCGCAAATTCAAGACTGGTATTGGAATCGGATCTAACCCAGTCTTAATTGAATTAATTTGATCTTTTGAATTGCAACGTCCAGTACAAAGATCTCTTACCCCAAAACGGGATTTATCTTGGGTCTTAGTCTGCCTACCAAAAGCCCCATATGAACCTCTACATAAGGCATCTAAACTTCAGGTTACGATTATGACGGTTTTATTCTATTAGCTCTTGCCACTGCTAAAAGATGTTGCGAAATTCATGCTTTAGCAATAAATGCAAATCATTTACGGTTCAATCAATCTGATGGTTCAGTGTCATTGATAATACAGACCGGGTTTTTAGCCAAAACCAGCTTCCGTCCGTTTGCCCAGATCCTATAATTATCCCTATTAGCTCGAACATATAAAAGAGAACAACTAGACAGACTTTTATGCCCGATAGAAGCATTAAAGTTTCATCTTAAAATAACTAGTTCTTATCGTCAGAACAGAACTAGATCATTTTTACCAATTAAAGGCAATCAAGACATATTTATGGCTTCGGTCTCGAGATAGGTATCTTATACTATTAAGCAAGCCTATGGGCAACTCACCCGTAGAGACATTTCTTTCCTACAAATCAAAGCTCACAAAGTAAGGGCACTATCTTCTTTGTGGGCATTCTTTGATAAAGTTCCGTTCATTGAAATACTAAAAGCAGCAGTATGGAATCAATCCTCTACTTTTGCTAAATTCTACCTGAGAGACATGTCTCAACAAGCAGCTAATCTTCTCACTTTGGGCTCAGTAGTTATTGCCGAAAAAAATGGTTAGTGTGAGGAAAATAGAGTCTTTGTCGTCTAGAATAGACTGATAGCCTCCAACGCCTATGTTACATATATGAAGGTAGTTATTATCTTACAAATATGTTAGGAATTTATATCATTCTTAGGGTATATGTATGTATGTATCATGAATTTATCTTATTCCTAAGAGCTCCCTGAGCCTTGTTCCGGAAGTTAGGTATATTGGTGTTAGAACTTCCTTCCTCCTAATCTGCAAAGTTTAGCACATTATCTATAGGTTAATGTATTGTGCAGCTTTAATGAAGGTGTTTTTTGTTTTTTTTTTTAAATGATTAAGACTCTTTAAGACGACTGAACTGTTGTTTTTTTCTGTGGTAGGTTTGAAATACAGAATCGATTAGAACATTATCTGTAGATTAAGTGTTGTCAGTTAAAATATGTTTTACTTTTAAAAACTTCATATTAATAACTATTTATAATAAAAGGGTTATTACATTGATATTGGCAAATATTATCCCACGTGGGGATATCTCAACTAGGGACTATATTCACTAATATCATTGCAATAGCCTATCCCTTTTTTTAGTGTCTATAAATAAGATAATAGTTCCTTATCACGGTGTACGGTGTATTAATTATCTAAATATATTAAAAAAAATGAAATATACTATTCTTTGGTGATACTAGATTTGCCAAGGTATGTGACTGCACGTTTAACAGGTGATGCCGGCTTCTGGAATGGTACAGTAGAGGTGTACTACAATAGTTAAACACTGTATTGTTTGTACTACATTTATGTATTACATTGTGTTTACTGGCTACAGGCACAACACAACGTTTCAGGTTTCATTTTACAATGTATTTATTATCAAATACATAACATAATGAGAATAATGTCTTCCCATTTTATGTCGCTGCACGTCTAACAGGTGGCACCGGGTCCTGGAATTATGGTGTATGTTGACTATGTTCACTATGTTCACTACAACAGTAACTGTTTTACACTGAATCTATTCTACTACATTTATGTACTGTATTGTACTTATTGTCTACAAAACGCAATGAGTGATCATAATGATACATACTGTGCATCGTATTCATTATCATTTATACGAGTATTATAGGGATCAAACATATTTTTTCATGCATTAACATTCGCCACCTCCCAATGGACCTGGCGAATGTTAATACATTGAAAAAACCATGTTCGATCGCTATTATTGCATAAAAACTGAAAACGTTATTTCTTGCACTATTTTGTTTCGCCTTTTCACCGATGTCGCGCGAACGCTATTTCCACGGACTATGCTCGTTCGAGGGCACGGTAGTACATATCTTTTGACGGCAGCACTTCTGTAGCCCCGGTACCAGCATATTGAAAGTTACGTTGCCGTGCATTAAAAGCGCGTGAAGTGCCTTGTTAATACACGGCTTTTCGCCGGTTAATACTCGGCTGTTAATAACGTGCGACACTGCTTTTTATGCAATAATGAAAACTAATACATAACTGCATTTGACAGTACGTCTGGTAGGTGGCACTGGATCCTGGAGTGGCAGAGTAGAAGTGCACTACCATGGTGAATGGGGGACGGTCTGTGACGACTACTTTGACGGACATGATGCTCGTGTTGTATGTAGAATGCTGGGATATTACACATACACGTAAGGACTACTAACAGTCATCCAGCTAAAATAGTAACAAAAGGTTCATACCACTCTCGGACTGATGCAGCGTCCAAGATAATGTGAAAAACAAATAATCAGCGTAAGAGGAAGGGATACACTCTTTGGGGAGACATTACGAAAACACGCCTATTCAAATATATTGAAAATTTTACTACCAAAAAAAATGAACATTTCAGATAAAAAATTCTGATATTTTTCGTATTTCTGCTCCAAGCATAGATTGTGGGTACTCGTTAGAACCGCCTCGGCGAGGCGGTTCTAACGAGTACCCACAAGCTATGTTTTTGAGCAGAAATAAGAAAATAATGTATACACCTGTAAACCCCTGTTTAACTAAATAAAAGTGGGGTTCAAGGGGGTCAAAATTATATAGGTTACGTGATGTAAAGTGTTTTGCCTCCCTTCGGAAAAGGCGTGAATTTGCTCCTTGTAGAAGTAACATACATTTTGGCATGTCGTTTAAGCACGATGTGTATAACACTACTAGAAAAAAAATATATATATATACAAACTAGTCCGCGAACAAGATAAAAACAAACTAATTCTTTACAAGTACAGAGATTTAAAGCGTTTCAATAAATGATTTGAAAGCGGGAAATATACAGTCGACTCGTTATCTCGAAGTCCAAGGGACTCCCTGAAACACTTCGAGATATCTGTACCTCGACAAGTCAGATTTGCAGAATTTAGGAAAAAATGAATCGAACAGCCACATTTAACAAATGTACTCGTATATGTAATTTGACTCCTGAAGTTAGAGATATATTGAAAATATTGTGGAAAAGAGGAGAAATTGCTCCTTACCTCTTTTCCACAATATTTTGTTACCTGTTGTTATATTTTCATGTTTAAGCAGGGACCAGATTATTGAGATAAGCGATTATTCGAGATAAGCGAGGTCGAGATAACGAGTCAACTGTATTAATTTCATGCGAAAAGTTGTTTCAGTTCATATGTAACCGTTGAAGCGGTAGAGTAGTTTGACCATTCGCGCCGATTGATCAGGATTTTTTATACATACAGTGACGTAGCCACATAACGATAACAGGCCTGTTCAAATATGTAGAAAATTTCACCTCCAAAAAAAAGTCTGCTATTTTTCATATTTCTATTTCTATTGAAAACATAGATTATGGGTACTAGTTAGAACCGCCTCGGCGAGGCAGTTTAAACGAATGCCCACAATCTATGTTTTCGAGCAAAATAAGAAAAATAATGTATACTCTTGTAAGCCCAAGTTGTACTAAATAAAAGTGGGGTTTAATGGGGTCAAAATTATATAGGCGTGTTTTCATGAATATAATGGAATTATTTTACGCACACTCAGGGAAAATCTTTAAAAAATCTTCCTAGCCTCGCTTCCAAATTGAGGCTACTCTTAAAGACATAACTAAACATAACTAAAATGAGACCAAAAGTGGTACACTCACCAATGATTTCATTGCCTCTTCACAGACGCTATGCTGGAGAGATCAAAGGCATGTCGTAAAGAGGTAATTATGTGATCCAGCAGGGGTGAGGGCGGGGTGCTGTTACCTATGGAACAGATTGATAAGCCATTACTAAATCCTGACGAATTCCCACGGGACTCATCGGAGGTTAAGTCACGATACTTAAGTCCCGCTATGTCTCCGCTATTCCCGCCCTGAAGGGGCTGGAGATTCAAATGGCTGGTGAATTACAACAAAAGGGTTTACACTGAATAATGACAAAATTTGCTTATTTACTCTTCGTCTGAGTATAGTGCCACTTAAAAAAATGAAAGATGTTGAAAGTAAAGTAGACTTAGAATCAACGTTCACACGACGTTCTTTCAATATTGTGTGCCCGCTGGGTGGTCACTGTGTCTATGTTTTTGTATGACTTTCAGCAACAGCACCTAAATAAAATAACCGTCAAATATGAGTTTTGCAGGACGTTTTTTTTTTTAGCTCACCTGAGCACGAAGTACTCATGGTGAGCTATTGTGATCTGTCAATGTCCGTCGTGCGGCGTCAACAATTTGCTTTAAAAGCCTACTCCTCCTACACCCTGGGCTAATTGACTCGAAACGTGGTAGGAAGCATTTGGTCGACTTGTAGGTAAAAAATAGCTAAAATCTTTCCGATGGGAAATCCAAGATGGCCGCCGTGGCAGCCATCTTGAAAATCTGTTTTTGCATCTTATCCTGAACCGAAGGGCCAAATGACTTGAAACTTGATAGGAAGCATCGGGGTGACTTGTACACCAAAAATAGCTACAATCTTTTCGATCGAAAATCCAAGATGGCCGTCGTGGCAGCCATCTTAAAATCTATTTTTCGCTTCTTCTCCTGAACCAAAAGGTCAATTGACTTGAAACTTGGTAGGAAGCATCAAGGTGACCTGTAGCTAGAAATAGCCAAACTCGTTCCGATGGCCTCCATGTTTGCTTCTTTTCCTGAACCGAAGGACCAATTGACTTGTAACTCGGTATGAAGCATTGTGGTGACTTGTACATCGAAAATAGCTGAACTCGCTCCGGTCGGAAATCCAAGATGGCTGCCGTGGGGTTGCGGCCATCTTAAAAATCTGTTTTTCACTTCTTCTCCTGAACCAAAAGGCCAGTTGACTTGTAACTCGGTATGAAGCATTGGGGGTGACTTGTAGATTAAAAACAGCTGAAATTGTTCTATCAGAAATTCAAGATGGCCGCCATGGCGACAATCTTTAAAATCTATTTTTCGCTTCTTCTCCTGAACTGAAAGGCCAATTGACATGAAACTTGGTAGGAAGCATCGGGGTGACTTGTAGATAAAAAATAACTGAAATTGTTCCGATGGAAAATCAAAGAGCCGTCATTGCCGCCATCTTGAACATCTATTTTTCGCTTCTTCTCCTGAAACAAAAGGCTGTTTGTCTTAAAACTTCATAGGAAGCATCGGAGTGACTAGTAGATCAAAACAGCAAAAATCATTCTGATAAAAATCCAAGATGGCCGCTATGGCTGCTATCTAAAAAATCTTTCTTTTGCTTCTACTGAACCGAAAGGCCAACTGACTCCAAACTTAGTAAGAAGTATCAGGGTGAGTTGTAGATAAAGAAAAAGAGCTAAAACCATTCCGATTAGAAATCCAAGATGGCGCCATGGCCACTATTTTGGAAATATATATATTGCACTTCTCCTCCTCAACCGAAAGGCCAGTTTATCTTGTATTCAGGTGGACGATACAGGACCATTTTGACCCTCTTATTTTTATTACTTTCAGCAATCCTCTGGTACACGGCTCTGCATATTACGGTCAGGGAAGAGGTAGAATAGCACTTGACAATCTAGATTGCACTGGTTACGAAAGCTCAATCGAATATTGCAATTCTAACGGATGGTGGCAGCATAACTGTAACCATAATGAAGATGTTGGAGTCAACTGTTTATGTAAGCTGAGTATTGATCAGAACTTAACACTAGTGTTGGGAATCGGCCTGAATTTCATAGTCGATCATCGGTTTTGTAAAGCCCATTGATCATCGACTAATAATCGACTTGTAGAAAATATGTTCATTCTTATTTTAGCCCTCATCCTGGTACTTATTCATAACTCCAAGTCGAGGCATTGTATCCACCTAATATTTTTCTTATTTTCCATGAAAACGTACGTTGTGGGTACTCATTAGAAGCGCCTTGCCAAGGCGCATCTAATGAGTACCCAAAACATATGTTTTTATGGAGAAGTAAGAAAAATAACTTACAGTACTTTTCCAATGGAAAAAAAAGTGCCTTATATCAGGCTTTTTTTTTTTTTATCAAAAATCGTCACCTTTATTGATCACAAGTCTAAAATGACCGAAATAGATATGATATTTCATTTTTTTGTTCAACTTTTTTATTAAAATAAAAGTCGAGAAAATATATGTTTCTAAAAACAGAATATTCCGATTAGTCGTCTATCAAAATTCTCTCTGAATATCAGCCACAAGAGGCAAAAGTGACTAATAATCGATTATAATCAATCATCGGTGGAACACTATGTAACACATATATGCGAAATATATATTTCTTAGCCGCATCTCTAGATAAGCCAATTTTTAATCGAACTTTTTGACATTTCCTTATTTCGCCACAAATATATGTTATAGGTTCTTACAAAAGAAGCACATCTGCGTTTGGATGGGTACCCATATCATATTTTCGTAGAGAAATAAGAAGAAAACATCTACAAAAATCTTCAGTGACTCGAAGACCGATGGCTCGTTTAATGTGGCTTATTCGAATTCGTTTGTGAATCCGTAGAAAAATTCTTCCGATAGCTCCAGAAAATAAACAATTAGGAATATTATTGGGAAATGTTTTAATTTATCCTGAAAATGTATGTTTTGTGTAGTCAGAATCACCTAATCAAGGTGATTCGAATGAGTACACTAAACACGCCTTTGTTTTATTGAAGAAAACGCGCCCCTAAATTATCCCCATTTGCTGTCCTGGGGCTCTGATTAACCCTCAATGGCTCGAACTACCCATGTCTAGAACAACTTTCCATGGTCCCAAAGATGTGCCGGTCATTGAAGTTCGAGTATACTTTGATATGCTGGAGCTATATTAGTCATGGTATTTTCGTCATATAGTTAAGGAAATGAGAAATATTTTGGTTATTTAGCAGTGTAACCCTTGTCCTGCTGAACCCGGATATACCCTACATTTTCAAACAGTGTAGATCCAGACCAGTCGGCTTCTGAAGAAGCCAACTGATCTGGATCTGCACTGTTTGTCATTAAGGATGTGACTTTGAATCAAAATCCAGAATCAAGTAATCTAATTGGCTGACAATTAGAAGAGGGCGTGGCACCCTTATTTATTCAGCAGGACAAGGGTTAAGAGAGAATTTAATAATGCAGTAAAGCGTTTGATAGAAGTGATAAAAACACGAAGCAACATTGAAAATCTAGTTTAAAATTAGTAAAATTCTGAAAATCCACCTCATATTGTAGGTCCCTACATACCCGTTTTCATTATTATGTAATAGGAGAACATGGTGGTACTTATTATGCATACACACAACTGACCGTAGCAAGGTTTTGTTATGGGGTTACTCCTTCTCTGTGCCTTGTAGCTGCTCGCTGCGGATTTCTTTTTTGCCCATGTGAGAATATAAGAATCTGTCATGGGTGTGAGGGGTAGATAGAAAAATCCGTCCCGAGGTTAACTGTCTGGCATCACGAGGCTTGCCGAGTCAGGTCAGACTGTGATCCTGAGGGACGGATTTTCTATCTGTCCCTCACACCTGTGGTAGATTCTTTTCTTGCATACCTTTCATTTCCGAAAGTGGGTTTTTTTTTATAAACTGACCGCGCTCGACATGGCCCCATTGGGTTGAATGGGCCGTAAAACTTCAACACCAACAAACTTCTTTAAAACGAAAGAATTTGCTCTCATAAGGCGCAAAGTCTGTTCGTTTAGAGCTGATTCCTTCCCAGAGGTGCTTGATATGCAGGAACACAAACAGAAAGTCAAAAGTTATATAAAGTATACTTAACTAATTATATATTAAAAATTATACCTTTTATACCTTTCATTTTTTGTGGCTGATCGTGGAAAAGCAAAACAACAGTGCTTTAGACAAAAAATTATCATACGGCTGGCACCATGTAGCCTGCTCTAAGCGCCTGGTCCCACCTGAGAATTGAGAGGTGGTGCACGAAGTCCAAAAAAGACTTTTATTACCATATTTACTTTAAATATTGGGACACCTAAAACTTCTTAACACATTTTAGACTGGATAAACTCTCCCAACTCACGGTACATATTAGAAATCGAATTTCAATTTTAGCTGTGTAAGGCTATGTGATTTAGATACTCCAGGAGAAAAATTACCACACGATTTGCAAACAGTGGAGACCCTGATCAGACGCCGCATAACACTGTTTTCCGAATACCTTTGTGGGTCTCCAGACTAAAATTGAAAAGTATTGTTTTGTCTTAATGTACGAATTTTTGTTCATCTATTTTTCTGTTAGTATTTTGTCTTATTTTGTGATTATTGTTGAAACTGTTTCGTTTGTAGACCGGCTCGACATAAACCTGATGGGTTGACTGGGCAGTAAAACTGAACTCATTCAATGTTTCGTTTATATCCATAGCACCTGGTTATGAAGCAACCACTGTATATTATGAGGAGACGACAGAAACGGGTAAGTTACTGATGAAAACAATTGCACGATCCGCAGAAATGTCGACCAATTGTCGACCAATCTAGTAATCACCAAATATGTTTGCGGGCCCCCGTAGCCTAGTGGATAGGAGAGTTGATTCTTAATCCATTAGGTTTCTCACCGCTGTGGTTCGAGCCTCGCTCGGGTCACATGTGGAAAAGCCAAGTTCTGCTTACGGATGGTCAGTAGGTTTTCCCTCGATCGGCTCGATATAAGTGAAATATTCTTGAAAGGGCCGTAAAACCCAAATCAAGATCAAATATGTTTACAACATACACAATATGATTTGCACATTAACATGAAGACCAGAACGAAAGCTGGGCGTATTTAGTTCTTCTCCAAAAAGTACATGCACAGTTTGTAGAGACATTATTGCAGAAAACAGAAAAAGATAAACGTTTATAGCAGAAGGGCATTGTTGAACGAATACATAAACATAATTATACTGAAAAGAAAAAGAAACGCAGGGTAAATTTTATTCCTAAATTTCATTCAAGTTTGAGAAAAGTTTGTTAAATATTTTACACTGATTACAAAATGGTACATGTATGGAACAAAAGTTCCAAATTTCATTGGTTTGTGATCAACAAGTCTCGATTTATTGAAGTTCATTGGTAGCTACCCCCCAAATCTTGAAATCAAAATCAAACTGAAAATCAATATCGGGTGTGCCCCCCTCTTGCTGCCGTTGCTGCCCTAATTCTCCTTTGGATAGAGTTAACCAAAGCATTGACAATTCGCATCGGGATGTTATTCCATTCATCGATCAACGCATTCCTTAGTTGTGCGAGAGTTGCGGGGGGATTTCGGCGCTTCCTAACCCTTCTGCCCAGCTCATCCCACATGTGCTCTATTGGGGTCAAATCTGGACTGTACAGTAGCCATGCTAGTGGTGCGATGTTATTGTTTGCCAAGAAATCCTGAACAACTCGGGCAACATGTGTCGGGCATTGTCCTGCTGCAGAATCAAATTACGTTGTTGCACAAGCGGGACTGCAACAGGACGCAAGATCTCATCCCTATACCTTACTGCGGTCATATTGCCCGCAACAATAATCAACTGTGATTTTATCCCGTGAGCAATGCCTCGCCAGGCCATAACAGAGCCACCCCAAACCGATCCCGTTCGACAACACAGGCGTCGGCAAAGCGTTCTCCGCGACGTCGGTACACACGACGTCGACCATCTGCGCGATAGAGAGTGAACCTAGACTCGTCCGTAAAAAGAACTCGTCTCCACTGCCTCATCGGAAATAGCCTGGGCGCATGCGCCGTCAACCACGCCATACGACGCAACCTACGTGCCTGGGTCAGAGGCAGACCAACGTATGGACGACGAGCTCGAAGACCAATCTCATGCAATCGACTTCCAACAGTCCGGAGAAATTTGTCGATTATGCGTACCTATTGTATTAAGGGCAGTTTCGGTAGCAGTGAGATGACGATTCCGCAAATGTGCCAGACGGATTGTCCTGTCTTGACGTCGCGACGTCACGCGTGGACGCTCAGACCGCGGTCGGTCTGCTAAATGCCCTGTCTCCCTTAAACGTCTAACAAGACGTTCAATTGTTGAGACGTTAACCCCAAAATGATTGGCAACTTGCTGTTGCCTCTGACCTGCATCAGCAACGCAATTGCCCTACTCCTCTGAACATCAGTCAATCGTACCATGATTGAAAAAAAGTTCAAAGTAGCGTAAAAATGAAAAGAAAAATCGGTAAAAGAATCGAAGAGCGTTGTGTATCGTTGAAGTGTACCAAATGGTGTGAGGAAATCTTGTGCTGAAGGTTTAAACATGCTTGTTTTGCACGAAATTTTGGCTTTCCGTATTGTCCGTGCAATGCACTGTGTAGTGCACGGTTGAATGATTTCACACACTGGGTAGATAGCACATCGACCACAGATTCGTATACCCGCGGTTCACATTCACAGGACAATCTGTAAAAGTGTATGGCTATAGTAAACACCGTAAAAATGGTTAAAATAAGAAGGAAAAAACTCTACCCTGCGTTTCTTTTTCCTTTCAGTATACGTTCTCATTTGCAGCGAAGGAGGCTGAGGAATGCAGTATGTTGGACAGACCAAACGGGCCCTTTAAACAAGGTTTAAACTTCGTAAGGCGTTTTCGAAATTTTATCGCAGACACAGTGCCTTGGTAAAAAAATATAGCGTCAGTCTGAAAACACTTCTGCAACAAAGTATATCGGAACCAGAATTTTACGGTGACTTAGTATACAGATTTAGAAAAATTGTAGGAAAATCTTACTTTTCGGAGCAATTCAGAAAAACTTATTAACCGTTGTAAAAGAATTGACTATTGCCTGGATATTATGCGGCAGACTGCATGCCTAGTATTAAAAATGTTAGGATGAAATAAAGACCACACGATTCAAAGGAAATAGGAGTCTGTGTGATATAGTCTTCATGCATATAATGAGATGGACCGCGCCATACGAAAACGAGCCTTCCGGTATATGCGGTAATGTAATGCCCAGATCAGCCTGCGCATCTGATCAGGGCCTTCGCTGTCCACTAACAAAATGATTGCATACTAAAGATTGTATGAATGGAGCTCAAAGGCCTGGATGATATTTTGCGCATGCGCAGGATTATCTGAATCTGTACATTTCGTGCATGCTTTGTCACTTTTCGCTCGACGCGCCCAAATGAACAATTAAAAAAAAAAAATAAAAATAAAAAAAAAAAAAATAAATAAATACAGTGAAACGGTTGCTAGTTTACCGTGGCTGATTCGAAAAACCGTTTTTGAGTCTAGAGCAGAGATAACATCTGTTTCGGACCTCTATACAACCTGTGGGCCTGGTGGAAGAAACGAGACTCAGAAAAATCTCTTAACAAGCTAAATACTTACCTTAAATGTCCTGAACTGCTTCGATAGCTTAAATCATCGCAAAATGTTCAAAAACCGCATCTGCTTACGCACAGAAGCTTCATGAGATGTCGATGTTTTTAATGACGTCGCACTTTCCGGAGAAAAAAAACGCTGACCAGAAACGGTTAGCTCACCTGATCCGAAGGTTCAAGGTGAGATTTTGTGATCGCCCTGTGTCCATCGTCCATCATACGTCGCCCGTCGTCAACAATACCTTTAAATGACATCTCCTCTGAAATTATCAGATAAATTTTCACCAAACTTTATAGAAATGTTTCAGTCATGCCCTTCTGCCAAAATTGCTCAAATGATTCCGCTCCGCTGAACAAAATGGCCGCCAGAGCCAAGAATAGAAAAATCTTTAAACGACATATCATTCTAATCCAGTAGCCCGATTTCAAAATAATTTCAAGGAAAAGTTTCTCTCATACCCCTCTACAAAATTGCTCAAATGGTTTCGCACCGATGAACACTTTGGCTGCCAGAGCTAAAAATAGAAACAAGAAAAACGCCTAACGGCGTTATGGACGGGTTTATCAAAACGGTTAACCAAAAGGTAAACCTCGGACGACGCCCAACGCCCGCCCGACATCCGCCAGCCCTAACATTATTTTAAGGGACGGATTTTTGAACTGCCCGTCCAAAAATATTTAAATGTCATCTCCTCCTAGACCCGATTTGAAAATAACTTCACAGAAATGTTCCTCTTATGTTCCTTTACCAAACTTGTTAAAATGCTTTTACCCCTCTGACCAAGTTGGCCGTAAGAGTAAAACTGGTCGGATTTCAAACTAATTTCAAAGAAATGTTTCTCTAATGACCCTTTCCAAAACTGCTCAAATGATTCCACATTGCTGAACAAGATGGCCGCCAGAGCGAAGAATTGTAAAGTTTTTAAACTACATCTTGTCCTAGGCAAATAACTTGATTCAACAAGAGTTGTCAGAAGACAACGCAGCTCGCCGGACAGACTTGATCGGATAAAAACACAATCTTTAAATATTAAAGATTAAATGCTTAATCTTAATCATAGCTATAAATGACAGAGTATGATCTGACTTTGACGTCTGAAGAATGTAAAACTGAGGGATGGGGTATATGCCATCGAAACATTTACTTTTGAAAACTTAAACACAAAACTCGAACATGGGTTTAAATGACAAAGTATGACCTGACCTTGACTTAAGCAGAAGGTCAACCTGAAAAAGGGGTGTGTGCTATTGAAAGGTCTTACCCTAAGGTAGATGTGGGCCAAATATTAAAGCAGTATCTTGAATACTTCAGCAGTTACAAACACTTTTCAAAACTTAAACGCAGAACTCCAACATGGGTGTAAATGACAAAGTATGACCTGACCTTGACCTAGGCAGAAGGTCAAACTGAGGAAGGGTGTGTGCTATTGAAAGGTCTTACCCTAAGGTAGTTGTGGGCCAAATATTAAAGCAGTATCTTGAATACTTCAGCAGTTACAAACACTTTTCAAAAATTAAACGCAGAACTCCAACATGGGTTTAAATGACCAAGTATGACCTGACCTTGACCTAGGCAGAAGATCAACCTGAGGAAGGGATGTGTGCCTAAGGCTGATGTGGGCCAAATATCAAAGCTCTATCTTGAATACTTCTGCAGTTATGTACACTTTTCAAAACTTAAACATGGGTGTAAATACATAAAGGGTCTAACTTGGGGATGGGGGTGTATGCTATTGAAAGGTCTTACCCTAAGGTAGATGTAGGCCAAATAACGGACGTTGACGCCGATGCGGACGCCGACGCGGAATCCGACAGACGCCGACGCCGACGCCAACGACTGGGTGACAACATAAGCTCTCCAGGGACATAGTCCCGTAGAGCTAAAAATAATTTCACAGAAATGTTTCTCTTGTACCCCTTTACAAAAAAAGTTAAAATGGTTACGCTCCGATAAACAACAAAAAAAAATAATAATAAAAAATAAAATAAAAATAATAATAACGACCTCTCCTCGTAGGCCAGTGGCTCGATTTAATAATTTTACAGAAACGTTCTTCTTACATGTATGCCCCATTTACCAAACTTGCACAAAAGTTTCCGTTCATCTGAAAAACATGGCCACCAGAGCTAAACTAGAAAACTCTTTACATTGCCACCTCCTCATAGGCCAGTGGCCCAATTTCAAAATAATTTCACAGAAATATTCCTCTTGTCCCATTTTACCAAACTTGCTTAAATCGTTATGCTCTTTTAAACAAGATGGCCACCGAGCTTAAAATAGAAAAAAAGCAAAAACAAAACAGAAAAAAAAAAACCAACAAAAAAAACAACAACAAAAAAACAACAAAAAAAACTTCAATTAACATCTCCTCCTAGGCCAGTTGCCCTATTTCAAAATAATTCCGCAGAAACGTTTATTGTACACCTCTTAACCTAGATTTAAAAATGGTTCTGCTCTGCTGTACAAAATAGTTGCTCTAGCTGAAAATAGAAACATCTTTAAATACCATCTCCTTCTAGGCCAGTTGCCTGATTTTCAAACTTACTTCACAGAAGTATTTCTCTTATGCTCCTTCACCAAAATTGGTAAAATGGTTCCACTTCAATGAACAAGATATCCTCCAGAGCTGAAAATAGAAAAAAAAAAAAAAAAAAAAAAAGACGGCGCAGTCTGATCACTCTTCGTTGTTCGCCTGAAGAAACTATGCATCCTTGACTATCCAAAATGCGCCCAGTGAAGATTCAGATCAGACTGCGCAAATGCTGAATCTTCGCTGGGAGCACGTGTCCGAAGGTTGTTGCGTCTTATATATTCTTAGAATCTGTACGAGTTCGCCTTACTGGCGGTACAGCACACTGGAATGGCAGAGTTGAAGTGTACTACCATGGTCAGTGGGGAACAGTTTGTGATGATATTTTTGACAGCGATGATGCCTACGTCGTATGTAAAATGATAGGATATGCCGCGTATAGGTATGTTATTGTGTTTCGAACGTATCAAAAACTACGATTGTCAGTCGTTTTTGTCGTAACCATCCGTAAAAAAATACACCAATACTAGTTTGTCCAAAACATTCGTGACTGCATATGCAATTGGGCTTCCTGTTGTTGAAAATCACATGAAAATTGGCCAAAGGTGAACTTCGGGTCTCGGGACTTTTCAGACACAATCAGTATTATTAAAATACACCAGAAAGCGTTTATTTGTGTTAGCATAAAATCATATAGGATGTCGACTACGAAGCACTTGCCGACCTCGGTGGCTCATTTGGATGCGCCGTCCGACTGGCGACCAAGAGGTCGCGGGTTCAACCCCCGCCGAGGTCGGCAACATTCATTCGTGGAGATTGATCATGAAATATTTTCTACGGTCATTCTCTCCCTTCCGCTGATTTAAGAAGGGCAGTTTTCAGTTTCTGGCGAAAGAATGTGCACAATACTGGTTAACCGCTTAGAGGAGTAAGCCTGCCCAGTAAACGTGTGGCTAGGTAAACTGACCGCGCTCGGCATGACCCCATTGGATTGACTGGGCCGTGAAACCTCAACACAAACAAACGAAGCACTTCAGAAATGCTGATTTTCAAAACAAAATGCTTCGTACATGTATTCAGCCGTAACATAAGAAAACGTATCTTTTGACACCAAACGAAGACTAGAATCTACCTGCGCTTTCACTCAGTCTGATTAGAGTCTTCGCTGTCCGCATGAAGAAATTTTGCAACCGTGGTTATCCAAAATGGACCCAGTGAAGATTCTGATTAGCTAGCACGAACGCGCAGACTATTCTGAAGCTTGGCTAGGCGCACAGATATCCAAACGTACGGATTCTGACGTTGCTTCTCTTATTTATGATTAGTAGTGTTCTATTATGCATATACGTTTACCCTCAAACATTAAATACATGTTTTAACGCGAATTGATACGCTTTCAAAGGTGCTCCCTTCTGAAAAGGGGTCTACAAATTTGCTACTGTACTTAAAGAATGACGTAGCCACAGACCAGTTTGCACAGCCACGCATTTTGGGTCAAGTTCTTCTTTATTAGTCCTATATTCCAACAAGGTCCTTATATTGTATAGGCAAACAGCGAAGACCTCGACCAGACTGCGCGGTTGCAGCGGCTGGTCTGGATCTTTGCTGTGCGCATATGTACAGCCTCTTTTCTCAGCCGCCGGCCCGAACATGACCTTGTCCGGTCAGATGAGAGTATAGGGATCAAACATGGTTTTTCATGCATTAACATTCGCCAGGTCCCGAGGGATTGTTGAAAACCGATGCCAAAGGCCGCGGTTTTCAACACTTCCCCAGGGACCTGGCGAATGTTAATGCATTGAAAAGCCATGTTCGAACGCTATTATGGCATAAAAGTTAAAATCATTTGCTACATTTCGCATTATTTCTTGCACTATTTTGTTTCGCCTTTTCACTGATATCCGCGTATGCAATTTTCACGGACTATGCTCGTTCTAGGGCCGGGCACTACATATCTCGTGACGGCAGCTATTCTGTGGCCCCGGTACAGGCATATTGAAAATTGCGTAGCCGTGCATTAACAGCGCGTGAATTGCCTTGTTAATACATGGCTTTTCGCCGGTTAATGCACGGCTGTTAATAACGCGTGGCACTGCTTTTATGCAATAATACGGGTTACTGACTTCTGTTTGATGCAATACAGCTGGAAACCTGTTCCTATCTTTGAACGGACGGGGTCAGGTTTCCATTTCTCTATCTGTCTCTATAAACTGTCATACGTCCTATTAGATATTCTAGACGGTTGCGCACTGTCAAGCAAGACAAGGTAGAAAACAAGAAAACATTGATGCAAAGCATCAATACGCCGGGAAACTAATTTATCATGCATTACTTAGCTCCCTATAGATCGAAGTATAGTGAAAAAATGTTATAATTTATGAAAGGTTGTAATTATATAAATTATCGCAATTCTCAACGATAAAAACATTAAAGACGTTACCAGAGCTATGTAAAAAAATCAACTATGATCGTCTGTTTTCTAGCCCGCATACATAATTACATGTCGCCATCCATAGCCTAGGCCGAACAAACCAATCTGAAATCATCTAATAGTATGTAGCAGTGTTTCGTTCTTTTCTCCACTTTTCTTCGGCCCAAATCTTTCCATGCTATCAAATTAAACTGTATTATTAAACCAGCTTATAATCCGTTCGATTTGAGAATGCATATTTCCAAACGTAAACAAAGAAAAATATCTTTTGTTTCTTCTTCGTAGTACGACGAAAAAAACGAAATGAAAAAAAATCAAACGTGTACGAATATTGACAGCAGCAAGCTCATTTCAGGTCAAATGGTCAAATTGGGGCTCCTACGGGAAAACTGCTCATTTCTCTTTTAAACGAGCAAAACCCACATTGCTACATTCATTCTACACAGTACTTCCCATTTTTTTTTTTATTTCACTATGTTACCAATAGCACAGTTCTCTGCTGCAAAAGTGTGACTTTGAATAGGTGAATAGTTATATATAACCCACTAAGAACCCCACAAAACTGGAAGAAAACCGATGTTCTCCAAATGCATACACATTCTACGAAAAGAACCTCAAACAGATACGCCGGACTCCAGCCCGGCGTAAATTAAACAGAAAAGATAAAAGCAAAGTGTTGAAGGGGATAAAGGTAATAGGTTAAAATTGCGACGTTGAGCTAACATGAGGTTAAAAACAGCAATATGAGGACCTAGCACCACGAAAACACGCCTATATAATTTAGACCCCCTTAAACCCCACTTTTATATAGTAAAACTGGGGTTTACAGAGGTATACATTATTTTTCTTATTTTGCTAAAAACATAGATTGTGGGTACTTGTTAAAACCACCTCGCCGGGGCGGTTCTAACAATACCTTCAATCTATTTTTGAGCATGAAATATGAAAAATATCGGATTTTTTTTTCTGAAATCTTTTTCGTTTTTTGTTGTAAAATCTTCAATATATTGGAATAGGCGTGTTTTATGAGGGCCTGGAGTGTTGCAGCTGGCTGACTGCGGCCTAGATTGATTCATTGTCCAGCACGATAGCAACTGGTTCACGGGATGGGGGTGGGGGTGGTTGTGGTGGGTGCTTCCACTCACGGTACAATGTCCAGCGGAAATAAGGAGTACTTGTAGTAGCCCCTAAACGTTTGAATCAAGCGAAATTTTATTGAAAAGCAGTACTATACTTTATCTGTGCATCCACACAGTCTTATCAAAGTCTGCTGGGCGCTCTTTGGATATTCAAGGATCCAAATTTATTTCTTCAGGTGAACAGCACTGACACTGATTAGACTACTTGTAAGCACAGGCTGATCTGAGTATGGTTGAATGCACCTGCTCTAAGTTATATTTTCTCATGTCGCGCTTAATTGTAGGTACCCTTTAGTACATGGCAGTGCATATTATGGACAAGGAAGTGGAAATATTATTGTGGATGAGCTACGTTGCTCTGGTTATGAAAGCTCCATCGTAAACTGCAGATCAAACACTTGGTTCTCCCATGACTGCAGCCACAGTGAAGACGTCGGAGTTGATTGTTACAGAAACTGTATGTCATAGATTACCTGAGATTTTGCGCAATGTAACATGATCCAGCGAACGACAAAACCTACTTGTACGACTTGTGCAACCATCGAAGACTCAGCTCAGCCTGCATATCCGCGCAATCTGTGCAGAGTCTTCGCTGATCGCATGTGCATTCTACAGCCTCTAGGCTATCCAAATAGGGACAAATGGGATTCCTTGAGTCTTTACTGGTCACACAGGTCTTATTGTAGGTTTCGCCGTGCGCTGTTTCATATCTTGCATGTACTTCGAAGTGATTTTAGACTAATATTAGTCCATGAATATTCGCGTAGTCTGATAAGAATCTTCACTGGGCACATTTTGGATGGCCAAAGATGAAAGATTTCTCCATGATTCTCTTGATTCTTCCATCACGATAATATACCTATATAATTTTGACCCCCTTGAACCCCACTTTTATAAGTGCGTCCGACCCGATCCGCGAAGCGGTTCGGCGTGCAGATGCACTACTATAGACTAACTATGTATGTGACAAGTGATGTGTGTGACCAAAAACGTGATGGTCCAACAAACGCTTGGGTGGTTCGGTGCTTATCCTGATTTAGCAGAGACTGTTGACACGGCGGCCATGTCGATAATAGCAGCAAAACAGCCAATAATGCCAAATATTCCAATTGCAAGGGATTGAATCACGAGACTTATGGCATCAGCAAACAAAATTTGCGATCGCGACCATTTTGAATTTTGTCTCCACTTCGATTTTTTTTTCTATCCATTCTCCGTCTGTTTACAAGCTAAGCATGATTTGTTTTGTGCAGAGGGTACACTTTGATATAGATTTTTAGATAACTAATAGACTTTACACTCTTTTTACGTGATAATCTGAAAAAAAAAAAAAAAAACAAAAAAAAAAAACAAAAAAACAAAAAACTTCAACACAATAATGCGTTCGTTCGACCTGTTTGTAAATTGTTGTTTTTGTGGTCGGTTTAAATATACTTTTTTTCTGATTTTTGTAACGTGTACACTGGCAAAAAAAAAACAAAAAAACCCCCAAAAGACCAAAAAGAAAAAGAGACAAAGTTTAAAGGCGTCTGATCAGGGTCTACACTGTTTTCCGAATACCTTTGTGGGTCTTGAGACTAAAATTGGAAAACACTGTTTTGCCTTAATTTACGAATGTCTATTTTCTGATGGTGCTTCGTCTTAGTTTGTGATTATTTTCGAAACTGTTTCGTTTGTACACTAGCTCAACATAACACTGATGGGTTGACCGGGCCGTAAACTCAACTCAATCAATGTTTTGTTTTTATCCATAGCGCCTGGTTATGAAGCAACCACTGTAAAGTATGAGGAGACGACAGAAACGGGTAAGTTACTGATGAAAACAATTGCACGATCCGCAGAAATGTTGACCAATTGGTTTAAACACATCTTACTCGTAATAATCACCAAATATGTTTACAACATGCACAATATAACACGCAAATTAACATAAAGACCAGAACGAAAGATAGGCGTATTTAGTTCTTCTCCTAAAAGTACATGCACAGTTTGTAGAGACATTATTGCAGAAAACAGAAAAAAAAATTAAACGTTTGTAGCAGAAGGGCATTGCTGAACGAATACATAATTATAATAACATAAAAATGTAAAGTAAAGATTTTAAGAAAAATAATAAAATAAAACATCGCATTAGGTCCTGTGTTAGCCACAATTTGTTTGAAGGAAAACATAGTTAAAGATAACATATACGTGTATTTTGGAACAGTATTTCTGTTCTGATTTAAGCGCCGTTTAAAAACCAACAACTGTGTGTACATAAATATGCTATTCCATTCTCTTACAACAGCTGGTTAAATAAAAGAATTAAAGTATTGATTAGTTCGTGTATTTTTTTTTTGTATGTCATTCGCATTTCTTAAATTATAATTTGAAAACTTGTTAACCATTGGAAGTACGAGATCTGCAAGGCAGGAGGGAACAAGATTGCTGTAAATTTTGTAAAATAAAGTAAGTTTATGTTTCCTTCTCTTAGATTCTAATGATTCCCAACCGGTTTGATCATATACCTTTGAACATACACTAACTTTGTAGCGTCAGTGGCTATCCTAGATGTTTCTAAAGGTTTTCTTGCAGACTGCATTTGTCCCAAATTACGTCTGCGTATTCCAGAAGTGCCAGAATGAAAGATGTATAAATTATTTCTAACGATTTTCTGTCACTTTCTTATTTTGGTTTGCGCATAATGTTCATCCTTGTCCAAGCTTTTTCTTTAATATAATCTAAGTGTTTATGTCATGTACAATCATTGGAAAAATATACTCCTAAATGTTTGTGAAATTCAACTTCTTTGATTTGCTGGCCTGGCATAAATACTTGGGGATGTATTGGTTTGTTATTTTACGCGATATAAGAAGTGATTAAATTTTTAGTGAATCAAAGTTAACCAACCAAGTTTTAGACCAGTTTTCTTTTATTATTTTGTCTGAGTCCGTAGTCAATATTTCTGCAGCAATAGAATTATCTAGGATAATGTAAAGACTCATAGCATCTGCAAAAAAGACGAATATGAAATCCGATATATGTAATTATATCATTTATGAAGACTAAGAAAAGTCAACCGATTCGACCGATTGAAAGGTTGACTTCCGAAAGTACCCTATAATCACCTTGTGAGTCGATCTGTCTGTCCGTTTGGGCGTGGGGTGGGGGTGGGGGGGGGGGGGTGGTGTCAGATAGCGACAATGATCATAGCGATTAAACCGTTAGGAATATTTTGATAATTTTTGGCTTAGTGATAGATACCGGCAAGATGC